>JAODAL010026700.1:0-56268 GCA_025379985.1 Phyllomedusa bahiana | reverse complement strand
TAAAGAGGAAGGTGATAGGGCCCCAAGTATAGATAGACAGGTAATAGGGCCCCTATTATATAGCTAGGCAGGTAATACGGCCCCCAGAATATAGTCAGGTAGGTAATATGCCCCCCAGTATACAGCGAGGCAAGTAATATGGTCCCCAGTATACAGCTAGGCAGCTAATATCGCCCCCAGTACACAGCTAGGCAGCTAATATGGCTCCCAGTATACAGTTAGGTAGCTGATATGGCCCCCCATTATGTAGTTAGGCAGCTAAAAGTGGCCTCCACTAAAAGCTAGGCAGCTGATATGCCCCCAGTATACCTAGGCAGGTAATATGGCTCCAAGTATACAGCTAGGCAGGTGATAGGGCCCCCATTATATAGCTAGGCATGTAATATGGCCCAGAGTATACAGCTAGGCAGTTAATAGGGCTCCCAATATAAAGCGAGGCAGGTAACATGACCCCCATTATATAGCCTTGCACGTAATATGGCCCCCAGTATACAGCTAGACAGGTAATAGGGCCCCCATTATACAGATTTGAAAGGAATAGATCCTCAAATATAGCCATGCAGGTAATAGGGACCCCAATATATAGCTATGCAGGTAATATGGCCCCAAGTATATAGTCAGGTAGGTAATATGGCTCCCAGTATACAGCTAGGCAGCTAATATGGCCCCCAGTATACAGCTAGGCAGGTGATATGGCCCCCAAGTATACCAGCAAGGCAGCTGATATGGCCCCTTTATTTTGGGCTAGGCAGGTAATATGGCCCCCATTATATAGCTAGGCAGGAGATATGGCCCCCAGTATATATGCCTTGAAAAAAGCATTCACACGCAAAACGATGGCAGTACCTCCCATCCCCTGGGAATTTTTTTTTCCTATGGTGTTCACTGTATAGGATAATTGATTTTATATGTTTATAGATAAGACTTCTACACATACCAGTTAAATACAACCCTTTTTTTATTTTTTTATTTTTTTTTAAAATGGGGTTTTTTATTTTATTTATTTTTTTAAAAAGTTTTAAATATTTTATTTTATTTTACTTACACCCCCAGGATACTTAATCAATGGGGGTGTAGTTGTTTTGCACACTTTTTCTGCTAAAATTTGAAAAGAAGGCCATTTGGGGGGCCGATATATGCCACCGGATTCTTAGTCTCGTTGAAGTAAAGCCTGCTAGCCTTTTTTTTCGTCAGTTTTTGAAGGGTACTGACTTTTTTTTTTGGTTCCAGTAGTATTATTTCTGAAAAACAGTCGACCTGGCCGGGGTTTTTTACGGGGACATCTAAAGAAGGGGGGAAGACTGCTCCCAATTACCAGCCCATTTTTCCCAGGCCTATTTTTAAAGGAAAATTTTTGGAGAATGGGGGGTTTTTGGTTCTCGTCGGGGAAGCTGCCTGAGGGGTTAAAGGGGAAAGGAAAGTCTGGCCCAGCCAAACCGTTTTCCGTATCACATTCACCTGATCATTTTGGGTGGGGGAACGCACCCAGGAATGTTTGTACCAAAAGACATAGAAAACCAAAAGAACTGTGTATTTTTTTTGTTTGGGCGAATTTAAGCCCTCCCCTTTTGTTTTGGCGGGAAATCTAAGGTAAATAAAGGGCCAAAAACTTAAAAACGTTTTGCCGAGGACGGGGTGTTTGTGCTACCACTAGTTAGGGTCCCCACAAATAATAGCAAAAGGTGTACAAATTACACCCTATGACATCCTAAGGGAAAAAAGGGAGTAGTAACTTTGCGGGTAAGGAAGCCTTCTTGTTCCCCGGGGGCCAATCATGGCACAGCTTGCACTCCCTTTTCTCGATGAAAGGGAGGAAGATGTTTTTTGGTTAAAGGAAAAAAACAGCCCCCAAAAAAATTTTGCAGCACCTTCTAAAGATTATAAGGCTGTGATAGGATTTGTCTCCAAATCTTGCCATGTCGATTCGGCTGAAAAAATCGACTTTTCCCTGCTGCATAGGAACTGGCTCAGCTGTGAGCCTCATACTCCCCCTTTTGGGAATTTAAGGTAAAATCACATTACATGTCACTAGGGATTAATATAAAAATCACTAACCCCAAATGCTACGTTTATTAAAGGGTTTGTGGCTATTGTTAATGCAAAATTTTTATGTAGTACCAAAAAAAAGGTAAAGCTGCATAGCACCCATACATTATATAATAGCATTATAAAACATGCTTTATTAGTTAAAAATGTGTCTTCATGGTTGACATCTTTCATACATTTTTATGTTAAAGACAAGCAATATCTTTAAATTTTGCATTAATATAATATAAAGTATAATTTTGTTTTTTTTTTAAAGTTTTTTTTTTTTTTTTTTTTCGTTTTTGATAACTTGATGGCCACGTTTACCAATACTTTCATGATTTACGGATTTAAGATTACATAGAATCCAGTAAAAATATAGAAAAAATTTAATTCCAATTAAACTGTCTAAAAGTGACTAATTTTGTCTACATGAAAATTAGGTGACTTTTGGAATCCTTTGTTGTTTTTTTTTAAACTGTACTGTTTTCATAGTAAATAGAATTTTGCTGACAGCTTAGAAAGTAAATTTAGATTTTGTTTGGACCAATGCAATGTGGGCATTTGTCATTTACATAGAACAAATCTGCTCTGTCAGTGAAATGGAGCTAAATTGCAGTCTGGACAAAATAAAATTAGTAGAATTAAAGACGTAAAAATTCAGCTAATTTAGCTATGGTAGGTGTGATACTTGTACTAGATGTTGCTGCTACAGTTTACAGGTGTCAAATACAGAGTTTTGCCAAAAAGGCAAATATGGACCTCTTAATACCAACTATTGGCATTTTTATATGCCAATTATCTGTGAAAAAAAGTGGTTTCCCCTTAAAAACTTTTCCCTTCAGTTCCAAAAATCAGTCATGCTAAAAAAAACAGAGTACACCCTTTAAAAAAAAGCCCAATCAGGGTCACAGCACAGGGCAAAGATGTTTTTTTTTTATTGATCTGCAATTAATCACTCTCTTATGACCTTGTCATTCAGAATGACAACCTTCACAGACCAATAGTAACTACGAATTGTATGGAAACTGTTGTCTGGAAACAGTAATGGGTGACCAGATCTAGATAGCACCAGCTAACTACTGTAGGTATTTTTAGCATACTTTTCCCATGACGGGGGGGGTTTTTTGATTCCAATTTTATTTTTTCAATTTTGTTTTTTTTTTTTTATCTAGATAATTTTTTTTTTCCCCTTTTTTGTTAATGGGCACAAAGACATATTTTATTTTTTAAAAGTAAAGATGTCTAAAAAAAGGGTTTATTAAATACTTATTGCGCAAAAAAAAGGTCAATGTTAAGTTAAACTTGGCCACAATTTGATTTTTTCCCAAGGGTTTAACCATCTGGATTTTAAGGGTTTGACCTTCAAAGAGCCAAAATATGAACAAAAACCATTTTAAGATAACAGTTTTTGTCTGACTTCATAGCACGGGATTGGATGACTTTACAGCCAGAGGTTTTTGAGAAGCAATATGAAAAAAAAGGGGGGATAGCCACTCACCTTTGATAAGGAAACTTTTTTGGGCACAATAATCCCTTTTTTTCTAGGTATAAGGTCGTTCACTTATCCGGGAAAAACAACGGGACCCAAAAAAATTTAAAAATTTTGGAAAAAAAGGGGGCCAAATTTTTTTTGAAAAAAATTAAAAAAAAAGGTGGAAAATCGACTTGATCAATTTTTACGCTTTAGTCTTTAATACTAGGTTTTGCGGTTCTAATTTTTTTCCCCCTTGGTTTGAGAAGCAACCAAAAGACAAGCTGCTGCCACAGAAAGGGGAAGGATAAAAAAAAAAGTAATTGAGTGCTTGAGTTTAATTTTGTACCATTTGATGTGACCTGAACGGGAAATTTTGGGACAGCACACCAAAGAGTTTATGCTACTAGTTAAACATAATTCAAAAAAAATTAAAAAATTTTTGGTTTTTGGGTAAAATTTTTCAGGTGACGAAATTTTTTATTTTTGAAGAACAAAGGGGACCAGCACAGTTGTTTAAAATTTTTCAGGAAATCTTGACCTTGATCTCTAACAAGGTATCAGAAGCCCCCCTGAAAGAATAATATGAAAGAATAAATTTTTTGTTAAAACCAAGCAAAAAACCATTTTTTTTTTCTTGGAAATTATGAAAAAATTTGAGTGTTACATGGCCCTCTTCCCTTTGGAAAAGGGGATCCAAAATGGTCGACCAAAAAAATGGCCCGCCAGGGGTTCCTCCCCCATAACTAATGTGCCTCAAACGGGAAATTTTAAAACCCCAAAACCCATTCCCATTTTATTTAAGGCGTAAAAATAAAAAGGGGCCCCCCACCTTGTGTTGTTTATATATATTTTTATATAATACCACATATACATACATAACATACACACATTATATATATAACTAAACCGGGGCCCTTTATTTAGGAAACACCTGTCCAAAGCTCGTTAACATTTTAATTTTCTAACACCCCCAATCAACGGCGAAAATCATCCCATTTAGGAGTAGCCCTGGCAAAAAAAACTCCGCATTTTCAAAACCGACATCAGTAGGGGAAAGAAGGGATTTAGTGCCTTGAACTGGCATGGTTTTTTTTGGTGCAAAAGGCGGTCTGAGTATTTCAAAAACGCTGACTCCTGGGTTTTTTTCACGGAAACAACCATCTCTGGGGGTTTACAGAAATGGCCCCCGAAAAAGAAAAAAACATCCAGTGGGGGCACCCTGTGGGGGGAAAAAATGCCTTTTGATGCCAGAGGTCAAAGGGGCGAATGGGCAGACGGGGTTCAGCTGATAGAAGGGAAACAGTGACTAAATAGGCCACCCGTTACAACCAAGGTAGGCAGAAAAGCATCCTAAAGGGGGGGCACAGTACGGCAACTTTGAGAAAAATGGGTTAAACAGAAGAACCCAACAGGGTGCCACCCTTCAGCAAGAACAGGAAAACATACCCAATTCCCCGCCATCAAAAATTGGACATAAAGTTTTGAAAAACTTCCCCTTGGTTTTTTAGTCCGATTTCTGCTGCGACATTTCGGGTGGTAGGTCAGAATTTAGGCCCCAAAACAACATGGGATGATCCAAACCTCCCTTGTACAACGGTTTCAGGCTGTGGTGGGGTGTCATGGTGGGGGAATATTTTTTCACTTTTTTGTTCCCCTTGGTACCAATTGAAAACTTTGCAAACCCCTTGGGGGAATCTATGGCCATAAAAATTTTTGAGGCATTTCGAAGGAAAAAGGGGGTTCCAACACGTTGCTTTTATTGGTTACCAAAAAGTGGTCCGATAGTGTTATAAAAATTAAATTATTTATAAAAATAATATTTTTAAAAAATTATTTTTAAAATTTGTGAGGAAAAAGGCACATTTTGGTTTTTGGAGGCCGAAAATTTTCACCGAGGTTTCAACTGGGTGAAGTAAAGCCTGATAGCCTTTCTCAGTACAATAAGGGGTTTTTATAAAAATTTTTTTTTTTTAAAAATACATCTTGAAGGCAGTGGATCTTGTTAAACGGCTTTTTAGCAGTCCAAAAAGTGGGGTGGGTAGACTCCCCCCCCCCGGGGGTATCCCGGGGGCCCTGGGTCTTGGGGCCCCCAACTTTAAGGCAGGAAGAGCAGGAGGGGGTTGGGTGGTTTTTCTCAGTCAAAAAATTTTGGGCCTGACTGGGACCAGGAGGAATCTGTCTGCAGCCAACCGTACCACGAAAACCAATTCCCCTGATCGTTTGGGGAATGCACCCAGGGAACTACCAGGACTTTTTGAGTTACCCCACAAGGACTTTTATTGTTTTTTTTTTTAAAAAAAATTAAATTAAAGGCTGTGCACATCCATTTATTTGAAAAAATTTAAAATAAGGTGAAACTTTTTAAAAAATTTTTGCTTTCATCTAATCCAAATTTATCAGGGGACGAACGAAAAAAATCTAAGAAAAAAAATTAAGGTTTATTAAATTTTTTTTTAAGAGCTTTACTGTAAGGGAAAATAATAAAAAACCGGGGGATTCTTTTTTACAGTTTTTTTTAAAAAAATTTTTTTAATTTTCCCCAAAACCCTTTAAAAGGTTTAAAAGGGACCCCCGAAAATTTTGGTTCCCAACCCCGAAAAAGTTACCCCTAGGGCCCCCTTTCAGACAAAACCTCTCAGGGAAGGATAAAAACTTGCTACTGAATTATATGTTTTTTTGGGGGCTAAAGTTTAAGCCGTTCCTTTTTTTTGGGTTTTGGGTGTGAACCCGGCTAAATAAATGCCCAGAGTTTTAAACGAACGCCCAGGGGGGTTTTGGGGTTTTTTTCCCCTTGCTACCACTATTTAAAACCCCCCAAAAGTTTGGGGAGGCGGGGGGCGCACCCCTGGTCATGCCGGGGGCAAAAAGCAGCAGGCAGGCCCAAGTACAACTGCGAACATGGGGGACTCTTTAAAGCACCTTTTCAGCGAATTGCTGCAGAAGCAAACCAAAAAGCGCGCAGCAAAGCTCATTGAACCATACAGCACAGAAACAACCACAAACAGCACAAAAAGGCCATCTGACCATGCAGGTTGCAGCAAGAAAACAACCACTGCTGATGCAGCAGAGGCGAATTGACGATCCGTGCGGGCCCAAAACTCCGCTCCCCAACACGGAAGAGGGACATCGGGCTGAAGGACCTTAGGGAAAGCCCCCAGAAGATACCCGGAAGATGACATTGAGGCTTTCCCCTCACGGTGTTTTTAAACGGTCGCCACCGGGAGGCGGTACCCGCCGGAGCAAGGGGCGAGGTGCCCCCCCCCATTTTAACGGGGAGCCCCAAAAGGCCTATTATAACCACGCCGTACAAAAATGAAAAAGAGTACTCAAAATTAAAAAAGGGGAGATTCTGGCCTGTCTGGGTGTTTACTTTGGCGGCCCAGGCCCAGGGGTAGTATATAATATAGATTGCCCACACCAGGGGCGTTATAAGGTGAAACCACCGAGTCCGCATTTGACTTGTTGCATCTGTCAAAATGGCTCAGCGGAGATATCCCCCGGGGCGAAAAAGGGTCAGAAGTGGTTTTAAATGGACCGTTTCATGCACTCGTTCCCGCATTCTGTACAATGGGGGATTGCGCAGGTGACCCCCCAGAGGGCAATGACCTAGTGGGTCTCGTTAAATTCCACCTATGGAAAAGACCCGGGGGGGCCCAGGAACCCGAAAACCCCCTTACTGGGGGGGGCCGGAGAGACTGGGACATACCCGAAGCCAAAGCCAAGACTCCCGGGGGGTTTTGTGCCAAGGTCGGGGGGCCCCAACCCGGGGGCCTAAAGGATGCCCAGGGATATTGTGTTCTGGGAATTGGGGGTTCCCGAGACATATAGCGGCTCATTTTCCCTTTAAATTCCGGACCCATGGAGCTCCCGAACCGCCCTGCAGTTCCCTCTTTGAAAAACCCGCAGCAGCGAGGTGGAAACCCAAAGGGGGGAGGAACCCCAAAAAGTAAATTTAACGTAAATGGAAACAGGGGGGTTCAGGACTACTGGACTCGGGATTTTTTCACCCATTCCCTCACCCCCACATGTGTTTGGTCCCGGGAAAAAATTTGGGGGGTCCCCATTTTAACCACGGGGACAAAAAAGGGTTTACCCCATGGCCCAGGGAAACAGACGGGCGGGGGGGCGCGTTTCACAAAATTTTGGGGTGAAGCAGGGCTATTGCATGATTTAATTTAATCCGAAAACTGCCCTCTTTCGGGGCCCCTGTTAAAAAAATCGTCCCCCTGCCAAGTCCCCCCCCCCCTCTTTGGGACCAGGCTACGGGGGGGACAACCCAGAGTTCCCCTTTTCATCCTGGTGGGAGATAATAAAGGAAGAAGTCTCAACAATGACCTTCCCTGAGTTTGGGGGTTATTAACAAAATTTTGGTCCCCTTTGCCCAACTGCAGGATTTTACCCTAAAGGGGGCACGGGGGAACGTGACTTTTCTCAATGGGAAACCCCAGGATCGGGGGTTTGGGAGAGCGGTTTCCGCATTTTTCCCCCCCTGAATCACAATCTGTTATACCCCCGGTCCCAAAATCAAGGGAGGGTGGAAAAGCAGTTATTGGTTCCCGGGCCGGGCTATGGCCTGGTATGGCCCACAACCTTTGTGTTGGGGGGGTCATTTAGGGGCAACAAACCTAGAAGATATACAGGGTTTCTATTGGGGCCCAGGATTTTCGGGAGATTGGGGGATTCTACCAATTTTCTTTTCCCACCTCCGGGTCATTTTTCTCCATTCACATTTTCAAAGCCCCCCTGGTGCCCAAAAAACCAATATTGAGGCCCCCTTTTGAAAAGGATACGAGGGATCTTTAAGGGGCCCATAGGAAAAAGTAGCGAAGGCCCCACCAATAATCCTGGTCATTTTTAAATTTGCCACCAGTTACCGGAACCCCACCCCCCAGAACCCCTATCCCGGGAAAATATTGAAAAAGGGCTCTTAATTCTTCTCCAAACCAAAAACCCCAAAAAATTTTGACGACAGGGAACCCCATTCATGTCCAAGGAAATGAGGGAACTGTGCAAATTTGTTGAAAGTGACCAGCGCACAAACGCTACCATCCTCAGAGGGACGGTTTTTTTGACTTTTTAACAAACCTTGAAGGCAATGCTGAGAAAAAAATGGAGGGGAAGGATGGGGGGGGGGATTGGGGGGGCGTCCCCCCCATATTTGCACTTCCATTAGAGAGGTATCCCAAACCTCCACGGGGTTTTCCCTCACCCTTTCGAGTTTTTTATTTTTGGGAGGCCCCTAGGGGGAACCTTAGATGTGGCCCAAGGAAAACTTTGGGGAGAGTGATAACCCCCAAATAAGAGCATATTTGGGACAGGGGGCCCAACTGCAAGGGATGTCAAGATGGGGCCAATTCGTCAAGGAGGTCTTTCTTCAGGCACAAAACCAGGCCCCCTCCTAAATAGGTCTGTAGGAAAAGGCATTTTAAAACCCCCGGGGAGACAGAGTACTATTTAAATTAAAAGGGGTTTTTCCCAAGTTCCCTCCTAAGTGGCAGGCCCTATGAATAGTGGAAAAGGTGGGGGAGTAATTACGGGGTTCACCACCAGGAAAGAAACCCTTCCCCAATTTTAAACCCCGTAAATCTGAAAAACCCGGCAGGAAAGAGCCTCCTGGGGGTTTTTTCCCTACCCCAATCAGAGCCAACATAAAAACCGTAAATCTCAAGACCCTATCGCCCCCCCAAAAGCAACTGTGGGGAAAAACTGCGCGAAAAATGGGAACCTGTTCACCGATACCCCTGGCCGTACCCATTAAGAGCATGAAAACCTCACAGACCCAATGTAAGAGTAAACCAACCCCAAAAAAAACCCGAGGCACCCCGCGAGGTAATTTCCAAGGGGTAAAAAAAATGCTAGAACTAGGGGGTGATCGAGAGGGTCCAAATTTTTTGGGTGGTCCACCCCCATAGTGCTGGGCCCCAAACCAAAATGGAAATGGAGTTTTCGCAACGATTACGCAGACTAAAAACGAAGTACCCCTCAGTGTATGCCTACCCTTCCCCTCCCGGGTAGAAGGAATTTAAATCGGGGGCAGATGGGTCCCCCGGCGGGGTTTTAATTACACCCGACCTCACAAAGGGTTTTTGGCAGTTTTCCCCCTATCAAAGGACGCAAAGAAAGAGGGCCCTTCTAAACCCCCGAGGGCATTTCAAAGGTCCAATGCCCTTTTGGTTTTGAGGGGGCCCCCCAAATTTTCCCCAGGGGGCCATGGATCAGTTCTAAAAACGCCCCACATAGAGCCAAACACTGCCTTCTAAACATCGTGATTTTTTAGTCATGATTTGGAAGCCATTTTGGGAAAAGTCCGGGCCCATGCAGATGCCTTAAAAAACCCGGTTTTTTTACAATAAACCCAAATAAGTGTGCCCGGGGATGGGGGGAAACCGGGTACCGGGGGATACTATTAGGAGAAGGGGAAATAAAGCCCAAGTGAATAAAGTAAAGGCGATCCAGAGGGCCCCGCCCCCCCCCAAAAAACAGGTCAGGGCGTTTCTTGGCACGAGATACTACAAACATTTAAAACCAAAAGTTTGCGGAGATACTTTCCCCCTTGACTGATAACCAAGGGAACCAATCAAAATGAAAAAGTGGTCCTCTGAGGCAGAGAGTGCTTTCCAGGACTCAAACATCCCTAGTACAGCCGTGCGGGTAACCCCGACTCTCCCGGGAATTTGGGGTCCCGGGACCGATCCGTCTGATGTGGGGAATGGGGCTTTTTTGTCTAGGTTGTGAAGGGAGAAGAGCCCCCCCTGTGACTACCAAATGGGGAAACCTGTCCCCGCAAACGGAATTATGCCATCATTGAAAGGAATGTCTGGCCATAAAAGGGGGCGTTAGACCCCTCAGGACACCTGTTAGGCAGAAAATTCAGGCTATGCCATGCCACCCACTCTTTTGGGATGCGGGAGAAAAAGGGAAAAAAGCCCGGGGTTACTCGCTGGTCCCTTTTCCCCTGCAGGACTTTTCATTCCCGTAGAGCATAAGGGGCCCCCCGGGCAAGCTGCAGGGAAAAGGGAATCCCTCCAAGGGTGCACAGTCTTTTGGGAAGGGGGGCCCAAAACCCCGGGGCTTTGGGCAGAGGGGGGGGGGGGGTATTTTGGGGAGGCATGGGTGCCGGTTGAATGGCCGATAGGGTTCACCGGAGGTTTTCCGATCTGGGGTGAATAAAGGCCCTGATAGCCATACGTCAGTATCGTAGATACTGACATTTTTTCGATACCATACCTGGAATGGCATGCGGGGTCAGGCTTTTTTGGGGGCAGTCCAAAGAGTAGGTGGGTGGGCTCTCCCAGGTTCCAGCCTGGTCTTGTGGCCTATTAAGGCAGGAAGACAGGAGGGTGTGGTGGTTTTTCTCATCAGAAGTTGGGCCCTGGCGGGCCCCAAGTGGAAGTCTGTGCTCCCCAGCCTAACAGTCCCCCTGATACCACATTCCCCCTGATCTTGGGGGGAAAACGCACCCGGAATACCAGAGACGGGTGAGTTACCACAAGGACTTTATATGTTTTTTTTGGGGGGCTGAATTTTAAGCCTGATCCCTTGTTTTCGGTTTTGGTGTGAAAACCCTGGCAAATAAACGGCGGAGATTTTTTAAAAAAAACGCCCTAGAGGGTGTTTTTTTTCTTTGCTACCACTGAGTTACGTCCCCACTATATATATATATAAATATATATATATATAATATATTTTATTATTAATATAGGAAAAAAAAGGTATTGTTCATTGATAATAATGTTACCTATCCAGTAAAAGTTATACTATTCCCCTGAAAGGAATTTTTACATACAATTCCAGAGAATATATATATTTACATATATATTTTGGCAGAGCGACCACAGGCGGTTGCATGTTTCGGCCACTAGAGAAGGCACCCGGAATCTGAAAACAACACGCCATTAAGGGATTTGGCCTTGGGGGTAGACCCCCACCCCATAAGTTTTTTTGTAAACTGCATATACTTAGTGTGGCTTTTCCCCAAAAGGGGGTCGGCTCTTTTTGGGAGTAGAAAAACCTTTTGGGGTTGGGGTTTAACCCCCTGTGTTCCAGGCCACTATTGGTAGGTCCTGGAGACCTATTAAAAAAAAAACACCCAATTTTTTTTGGGCTTTTTTAAACTTCAATGGCTGAACAAACAAAAAACCCAGTAGCACAACTTGCCATTTATGCTGACTGGAAAAAAAGATCACATGGGCAGCAAATTGCTAGAGAAAAAGATGAAAAACTGCACACCAACTTTAACACCTGTTCACACCAGCATGCAGAAAAGCCGCAGTATAATGCATGAGGAGATTGCACAGATGCAAAGTAACTCATATAACCTCAGGGCATGAGGGAGGTGGTTGCCGGTACTACAATTGCATATAATAAGGCAATACAAAAGTGTGCCATAAATATAGATACGTGTGGTACACAATGCTGGCTTACAACCTATTAGTGACACCCATACTATTAGACCAGGCGGGCTGCCCAGCATTTTCTAAGTGTCCAACACAACACTGGCATACTCTGCTCCCCAGCACTGTTGGGCAAATAAAAAAGGGCATACTGGAAAAATATTAATTATGAGGTATTAGTTGGTAATGGGGCCCAATAACACAAGCTCACAAGCCTCTTCACGGCTCCTCATGTCTTGTGAGTCCCCACACTAACAACTTTACAGAAAAAACATACAGAAAATGGGACATTACTTACTCAAAAAAACACTCCAATTCTATTAAAGGCCTCCTACTCCAGGTGATCAGGGAGTGTGGTTGCTACCTGGATATTTGGAGCAGCAGAGCTGGGAAGAGAACTCTGGCCCCAGAGGTTTAAGGGAAGCCTGGTACACAGTGAGGACAAAGTAATTTTGAGGTGCTGTGTGATAGGCACAGACCTCTGGACATAGAGGGTCTCTATATGTGAGCAAGTGGCCAGATGGCCGAGGGTTTCTTTTTATGTGTTTGTTTTTCTGTAAATGGTGTGCCTCAATAAAGCTGTCTGAGGCCAGTTTGAAATATTCCCAGTGTCAGAAGATTTTCTGCCAATATCGTTCTACCAAGGACGGCGATCCACAAGCCAAGCATGAATCCCCAAGACGGACAGAGATGGCGTCTCAGAGCTAAGTTGCAGCTTACAATTGGTGGAGGATGCAGGCAAACATTGGCACTAACTGACGTGTGGACAAAGTGGTGCAGAGAAATGCAGTTTACATAGGACTGCTGCAGTCTACATAGGACTGCTGGATATTAGCTCTGTGTGAGCAAAGCATTGTCTGAAGAGAGACACACCCGCAGCAGCCTTTGGTGTCTGAAGAGACTGTGCTGCGGTGGGAAATAAAAGAGACTGCCTCAGGGGAGCAGGAAACGTCTCTGGAGAGACAAGTGACGCACCGCAGTAAACAGACTGTCTTGTGGCCTGGAAAATCTTGTGATTATGGAGGATATTTATGAGCTGGTGCACCATATGACTACCCAGCAAGCAGTACAAAAGACTGTAATTAAACCTAGCCGGTCATCGGAATGCACAGAGACTATGGTTGGAGGTTCTGTTGTCAAGCGTGACCAGCCTGACCTCTGTTCTGGATGTCTGCAGGGGGCACATGCTCAAAAGGATGTCCTTTTGCTAAGAGGTCCTGGGTTCTTCCCAAGCGTGAGCCGTCCCAGGAAGACCAGACGGCAAAGGTACAGGGATCCTGTCGTTACTAAGGACAACAAACCTCGATAGCAGGAAACCGCCACTGTCCAGCAGGAGGAACTGTGCTGGAGAGGCCATAGAGCGGGGTGTGCTCCTGAGGGTCCTTTGATCTGGAGGTCAGAGAATGCGTCACCTCGGATGCATTGGTTGTTGGTGGATGTCCCCCACTGTGGGTGGACATGGACTGTCACCAAGATGTCTCCAAAGAGCACCTGTACATCGTACCCAGTATGAGGACCCGTCCAGACTATGGAAAGACCATTCCAATGAATTTTTAAACCTGTCGGGGGACTGTCGTGCATAGGCTTGAGGTTTGTGAGAACCTACAGTCCAGGTGTCTTCTCCCATTTTGGGCACTTGTAGGCAACAGCCAAGGTATCAAAGAAAACAAGTGACTTCTCCTGGGAAGTGCCACCTGTGGAGTATGTGGTGCCAATGCCTGAGAGGGAGGAGCCAAAAGTGGTAAACCCCCAAAAAAGGTCCCTGAGATTATATGAATAAAAACCGGGAAACAGTGTTTTTTGGGCCCTAAAAAAAGCCCTGAGGGACTTTATGTTCAGGACTTAAACATATTTTGCCTTTTGAAAAGGGGTTACAATGTAAAAAAAGGGGCCTGAAATTGAAGGGCCCCTCTGTCCAATTTACCTAAGCAGGGGGAGAGGGAGCTTTTACCCCAAAAAGTTAGCTCCAGTTACTACTGTTGGGGTTTAATTGTGACTACAGGTGCGGGCACTACTGCTGTGTGGAGGACACGGGGTCCGCCCCTAGGGGTCATGGTGTCAAGGCAAAGGGGTCAAATAAGGCGAGTGTAAACCCGCTTTTGGAGAAATCCCCAGCCCCAGCTGAAAAGACCCGGGACAGCTAAAGTGCCCCCCCTAAGGTTGGTTTAAACCCATGTGGTAGAAAGGGCAGAGGATGGGGGTGTTGTGTGCTGTTTGCCCATCGGAGAAATGTGCTACTGCTACGGCGGGTTTTAAAGGCAAAATGCATTTTGTCCAGGGCCCAAAAAGGTATCCTCTGCACCCCCTGTTTATAAAAACTTATGAGAATGCATGCCATTGTTTGAAGGGGTCGGGAAAGCCCGGGGGGAAAAAGGGTTGCCCAAACCATTGATCCCAGGCACTGTGTGTCTTTAATGGAAACGGCAATTTCATTTGCGCCCCCGGGGAAATGGGTGGACAACAGCACAAGTTAATGAAAGGGTAAGGGTGAGCCAGTGATTGATGGCCACCATTTATTCCCAGTGTAAACGCGCGGATTTTTCCCTGGGGGGGGGGAAAAGGTTTAAGTCCTGGGTCCCCCTGCAATGTTGAGGGACAAAGTAAAAAAGGGGGGTGCCCCAAACCCCTAATGAGGTAAATTTAAATGTATGGATGAACATCAGAGACTGATGAAAATACTTTTTTGTAAAAGGAAAAACATGTGTTTGGGGAAAAGATTTTTGTGTTACCCTGAGTATGTATTACAGATGGACAATCTGTGAGGGAAATCCAGATTTTGCCCGCTGGGGTATGAAGAAAAAAGTCGTGCTGGATCTGTAGCCACCTGAGGTCACTTTTTTCCAGGGTTGCTGTATTTCCAAAAACTTTTTACTGCTTTGGGTCGGAAAGACAGCGTGATGGAAAGTGAGGGAAAATGTGATCCACTAGACCAAGTAAAGAAGAGGGTTTGCTCTGGCACTAGTGAGGGTCCGGTGAGCATATTTGAATACTCAGTTGGTAAAGAGGTGCCTGGTTTTTTTTGGAGGCATCTGAAAAAATTTTTTTCCCCCCCCCCCAAGAGGTTGGAAAAAAAAATTTTAAACGGGTTATCAATTGGTGTTTTTTCCTGGGGTTTTGGGGGCCTACGGGGTTGTGTCCCATGTGCAGCAGATGTCTGTTTGTGCCCTACTGGTGTTAAAAGGAGGAATCCCATTTTTTAAAATTAGGCCCGCTATTTGATCCGCGAATTTGATGGTGAGCAAGATGAAGGTTTGGGTCCCTGTTTGGGGTTTGGAAAATTTTCCACTTATTTAGAGACTGTTACGGGGGTTTTTGTAAGGGAAACCCTTCTCCCCCCCTTTTTACTGGAGTCTGCTTGCGAAGGGGGGACTTTTGATAAGTTTGGTTTGAGCGATTGGTTGGCTATCGAATCGATCATATTCGGACCCGCTACGATAAGGTTTTTCGAAAGGAGCACGTTATGCGCGATGCCCATTAAAGTCTATGGGGAGAGCAAAAAAAAACCTTTATTATTAAAACCCAAAAACCGGGGTTTGGAGAAGCGGGAAATTAACATCCAAAAACAGTCAAATGGATACGTTTGCATTTTGGCAACAACTTAGGTTATAAAAGTCCCCGAAAAAAATTTCACGACCATTTACTACCCCTTTTCTTGAAACCACACCTGCCCCTTTAAACCCTGCCCCACCCACAAATTAAAAAAAGTCCCAAGAAGGCATTTATAAATTTAAACCCATCATGTTACTTGAACTGGACATTAAATTATCCCTGCCCGGGGGTTCCCCCGCACCCCAAATTTTGGGAAAAGGGCCCCAAATTTTACCGGGCAAAAGGGACCCCCCCAAACCCAAAAAATTTAAAAAGTCCCGGGAAAAAAGGGGTAGTTTTTTCAACCACCATTTTTAGTTTAAAACTGGACATTGACAAATCCCGGGTCCGGGGCCACAGAATGTCCCCAAACCGATGACCCCCACTTTTAAAAAGGGCCCGGGAAAAAAGGGAGCCCTTTAAACCACCTTTTTTAAGTTGAACGGGAAACCTTGGGGGGGGATTTTAATTACCTGTCCTGGGCCAAAGCATGACCCCCAAACCTGCAGGGACCCCCCTTTTAAAAAAGTCCCGGGGAAAAAAAGGATCTTTCAACCACCATTTTTTTTTAAAACTGGACAGGGGGACAAAACCTGCCCCCGGGGCCACAGCAGGGGACCCGGGCCCGGGATTCCCAGTGGGTGGGGTAAAAAGGCCCCAGGTTTGGGCCCCGTCATCTTTTAAACACCAGGTTAAAATGCCCGATGACGCAGCAAGGGAAAACTGTGGGTGCTGAACCCAAGTGGGGGAAAGGGGAAGTTTGAGAACCCCACCCTTCCTCTGTACACAGTCAATCCCCGGGGTAGCGTTTTCCCCCTCCGTATGAGTTTTGGACCAATTGAGTTTTCCACTTGGAAATATTGGGGGTTAACGCTCCTTTTACCCCAGGTGCCCTTTATTTTTGGCATTCTTTTTCTCATTTTACTAAACTGCTGGGGGGAAAGGGTCTTGTACTTTGTTCTCGGGCCTTGTCCTTTACTTCCCTGTCCCTGAAAAACCAAACATCGGGTCAAGTTTTCCTGTTACCTCCCTTGTAACAATTCAGGGGTTTTTTTTTTTTTAACAGCTATTTTGTACATGCAAGTTTTTAGTACTTTAATTCTGGGAAAACACTTTTTTAAAAATGGGAGGGAAAACCCACCATGTCTTTTTTTCTTTTTTTTCATGTTTAAAAATGGGTTGTCTAAAATACGGGTTTGATAGCTATGTTAAAGATCTTGCAAAAACAAGTCATTTTGAAAAAAAAAAAAAAATATGTGTCCATTAACGTGTCCAAACCTTTTCCCTTTTTCTAAACCAGCACCATCCCCCTTGAGCCACTCTTGAAAAATTGGGTGAAGAAAAAGGGGGGGGGGGGGGGGGGGGGGGGGGGGGGTGGGGGGGGGTTTCGGTTAGAAACAACATTTTTTAGAATGGCCCTGTAGTAGGGGGCTGATGCACAGAAAAATCCCCCCAAAAATTCAAAGCATGACCTTTGAGCCACTTTTGGGTTCAATTGTGAAAAAACAAATGATTTTTAGAAACAACTTTTTTTTAGAATAGGCCCTGAAAGTATAGCGGGTTGTAACGAAAAAACCCCCCAAAAATTCAAAGCATGACCTTTGAGCCACTTTGGTCAATTGTGAAAAAACCCAAATAACTTTTTAAGAAACAACTTTTTTTTTTAATTTTTACCCGTAGTTTTGTGCATTTCAAAGCAAAACCCCCCCAAAAAAATTTAAAAATGACCCAGCCACTTTGGAAATTTTTGGGGGGAAAAATGCCTTTGGGAAACCAACATTTTTTAAAAGGACCTATTATTGCTGATTTAAAAAGCACATGACCCAAAAAAATTATAAAAAATGACTTCTCAGCCCTTAAAAATTTTTGAGGAGAAATGCCATTTAGAACCAAAATTTTCTGTTCCAAAGGCCATAATTTTTGGGGGTTTCACAGCAAGCCCCCCAAAAAATTATAAATATGAAAATTTTTAGCCACTATTAAAAATTTTTAGGGAGAAATCCCATTAAAGAAGCCAATTTCTGTTAAAAAAGGGCCATTGATTTTTTGGGCTGAAACTCACGGGAAAAACATAAAACCTCAAAAACCTTGAAAATGCAAAAACTTCTTAAAAAAAAGTGGGGAAAATTTGGAATACGGTGTTGTCATAAAACCTTGTTGTCTTTTACGGGTCTCCCCCCAAAAAAACCCAGCAAAATGAACGGGGGGGGAAAAGAGAAAAAAAATTGCAGTAAAAAATGTTTCTTTTTAAAAAAAAATTTTCAAGGGGGGGGAAAACCAAATTTCTTTTAAAAAGGGGATTTTTAATTTAGACTGGAAACAAAAACCCGGGGCCCTCGGCAAGGGGGGCCCCACAACATCACAAGTTTCCCATCCCTGATTCATCTTGATAAAAGTAAAACAAACCACATTATTTTGTGGAAAGCCGGTTGCGTTTGTTTTTAATGACTCCTCCACTGGGGCTGAAGGTCCCGGCTAAATTATGACGCTGGCTGCTGGGCATGAACAACCCCTCTATGGCGTGACGAGCCAGCTCGGGCCATTCGCCCATTTTGGATACCCCAGAAGTCTATTGGGGCCGGAACACATTTCAAAAACATCGGGGTTGAGACGCAGATAGTCGTGCACCCTGATCTTAAGTTATCTCTGTGTGTTGGGGTGTGTGCCCTGCATTGCATGCGTTGGTGAGGGGGTAAAAAAAGATTGCCGAAGGTCACCCATTAGGCCCTTTTGCCCCCTTTTCCTGTGCTGCTGCTAAGCCTACTTGGGATTACTGCTTTTCACGTCCTGATGTTGTTCCACCGTGAAAATTTTGGGGGAAAGTGAAACGACGCAACAGATGTCTCCCTTGAAACAATCAGCAAGGGCTCCCCTTTTTCCCGCTTTTTTCTCCTATTGGGTGGGGGGAAGGGAAAAGGGGTGATTTTTTTTTTTGTACCGGGGGTCCCGGGAGGGTGGGCCCCCCATTTAAATGTTGTTCATTTTGATGGCCTTTTTTTGGGGAGGAAACAAGTTGGGGGGGAAATGGAGCATCCAAGCATCAGTGAGAGATGGAGCCTTGGGGTTTCCCAAGCCTTTTGGGTAGGGGGGGGGGGGGGGGACTAGCAAACTGAAACTTCCTCACTTCCTCCTCCGCCCAAATTTGCGGGAACCCCCTTTTTCCCAAAACAGGGACCCTCGGTAACATCGGTTTCTAGGAATACCTCCTCCTCCTCCCCCCCTCCCCCCGCGCCCCCGGGACAGCTTCAAACAGCCCCGACTTGTGAGATGATGCACCCTGAGAGCTGATGTGCCACCCTTTCACTAGCTCTGGACCCCGAACCACTGCCCCAATGAAGGACCGATGAAATTGTGGAAAATGTCGGGGGTTGGGGGATTTGCGGGGGAGAAAGGTTTTGTGGTTTCCCCACTGGTTTCCCTCCCTCCTCCGTCGCGGCGGGACCCTTTTTTCAGAAATGTCCCAAAGTTTGTTTCCCGAAACCTTTTAAAATCACCCCCAAAATTTTCTCATGTGAAAAAGGGGAAACGTCCGACGACCATTTTTGGGGGCTTCTTTAAAAAAATGGCAAGGGATGGGTTTGGAGGGGCTCTTTCACCGGGCCCCCACTCTCTGTGGTTCAAACACCCCCAGGTCCATCCGCTGCTTGTAGGCCATGTGTTTACTTCCCTACTGCCCTAATGGCATTGCGCTGCTTCCACAAAACTGGAGCATGTGGAGAGTGGAAAAAACCAGCCCTGTTGGGCCCTGTCAAAAATGAGCGGTTTACGGGGGGGGCCGAGCTGACGCTGCAACGCAAACAGGGGGGAAAAGCAGGGGGTAAACCGGGGGGGAAGGGGGCGGGAATTCCCCAGCCCCGAGCCTTCTTTAGGGAGGGAATTTCCCGACCCGGGGAGCTCTTTAGAAAAATTTTTGGACGAAAGGTTAAGACATGTGCCAGGCAAGGGAAAGTGCTCCAGCCCCACCCCTCTTAAGGGGCGGCCAGCAGAATTTTCCCCCTTATCGAAAACCAACCCTTTCCTGGAAAAAGGTTTGTCACCCCGCCAGCGCTCGGTCTCGTTGCTTAGAGCCCCCCACAGCTCCTGACCTGTGTGTGGACGGTCTCCCAAAGGGAGATTAATTTCAAACGGCCCGGTTTTCTCCCGGGCACGTGAAAGCCACCAAGGACCTTGGGGGAAGGGGGCCCTTGCGGTTTTGAAGAGCGTTTCGCCCAGCCTTTAGAGCCACCCTCACCCCCAGAGACATCCACCCCGCTTTTGGGTTTGGGATGGTTTGGGGTTAAAAATGTTTCTTTTTGCTCCCCAAAAGGAAAACAGAAAGGGTGGCGCTAGCCCGGCCCCCTTGGGACGGCTTTCAGGGCGTCAAACTGCGGGAAGGGGGAAGGGGTTTGGGTGGGTCTCTGGTGGTGCTGGTGGTACTCGGGCGACGGTGGAGGCTGAAGCGGGGGGCTGATCCCCGAAAACATGACTTGGAGAAAATGGGGAGCTAGGGAAGCTTGGTTGGGGGAGGAGGAGGAGGCGAGACAAAGGGTGTTTACAGGTTGGAGGGGCCCCGGGGTCGGTCTGGCCTTTTTTTGGGCCAAATGTTCCCCATTTTTAAATCATGCATTCGGGTGCATGTGACTGACATGTTTGGGGGTGGTTAAACCCCTTAAAGGGTTTTTGCCCCTACTTATGCGTTTTCGGCAAAGGCGGAAATGACATGCTGGGTGGGAAAAGAGGTTGCTCAAAAAGGGAAAGGGCCCCGGCTTGAGAGGTCCTGGACCTTTTTTGACGGCGATAAGCAGGGAAGGGGGGGGTTTTTCGCTGACCGTGGCGGCGGAACATATCAGCGGCTTCTGCACCGCCCTCTTCCCCTTTTTGTGGCGGGACCCTTTTTGACAATTTCGCCCCCTCGCTTCCTCCTCGTCCACTGATAAGCGCTCGCAAGAAAAATTTTGCGGAAAAAAACCAGGATGGGTCCGAAAAGGGGCGTCATTTTTCATCATCATAAAAAAGGTGACTTGGGGCGTCCCACTTTTTGGGATTTCCCGAAAACTGCGGGGCCCACAAGCAAGGGGCAATGCAAGGCGGGTTTTTTTTTGGGGGGGGGGCCGCCCGGGATTTTTTTCCGATTGACCGGCTTCCTTTTACCTCCTTTTGTTTGGGATCAATAACTGGTTTGGGCGAGGGAGGGCAAATCATTTCCCCTTTATCTTTTAAAAAGCCTTCTGACCCCAACCGCATTTTGGGCCCTCAAAAAGGTCTTAGAAAAAAATGGATTACCACAGTGGTGGGGTTTCACCCAGTTACATTTGGGCTGCTTCATGTTGGACGGATGCTGGGTGATTCTGATGGAACCCCACATTTGTGGCCGTGGGCTGGGCCCCCCCAAAAAACGAGGAAAGGGAAGGGTGCCAGATGCAGATTGCATTTTAAACCCCTGGGAAAGGAAAGATTGGCGACGATGTTCCCTTTCTTAGATTTTACAGGGCCCTGACCAAACGGGTGACAGGGCCCGACGGTCCCCGCAAAATGGCGATCCGCTGGCATGCGGTTTTGGGTTGGGCGCCCGCACTGGAAGGAGCACCTTCCTCGTACCTCTACCTCCATGTGCAACCCCCCCCTTTGCTCCGGGTTTCCACCTGCATTTCGCTCCATGTTCAGAATTTTAAAAATTTTTAGAAGGGAGGAATAGTTTTGGAAAACTCTTATTAAAAAAACGGGAAATCCAACCCCCAAAAGGGGGTATTTTCCCCCAAACCCCCTAATCAAAACAAAAATTTCTGGATTTAAAATTTAAATGCAAGGTTTTTTTTCAACAAATCTGGGTGGGGGAAAAAGTCCAAAAAACACGTATTGTTATGTTTTTATAATAAAAAGGTATTTTTTGCACCTTTCAATTCACCTGTGGGGAATATTGAATTTCTGTTTAAGATTACGTTTGATCTGCGTCAAAGAACAGTGTGGGGGGGGGCAAAAGTAAAAATCACGTAACTGTTTTGTTTTTATATAATAAAAAGGTATTTTTTTCAAAAATTTTTTTCACCTGTGGTGAATATAGAATTGCGTTTTAAGAAATTTTCGAGGGTGCTGCGTCAATGAAAAGTGCTGGGGGCGAAAGTCAAAAAAAAACGTTTAAATGTTAGTTTTTATATAATAAACGGTATTTTTTGCCCCCTTTTCAATTCCCCCTGTGGTGAATATAGAATTGCTGTTTTAAGATTTACGTAGATGCTGCGTCAATGAACAGTGCTGGCTGCCAAAAGTCAAAAAACACGTAACTGTGATGTTTTCGTACGATACACAGTATTTTTGGCAACAAACAACCTGTGCTGACTACAAGATTGCTGGACTGTAATTTAAGTGCAAGGTGGATATATCAACAGTCACAAGTGTAATGGGTAAAATTGAACACCTATCTGAAATGTATACTGATAATAAAGTGGAGTTTTGCAGCTAACAAAGAGACCTGCAGTTACTAGAAATGATGTTTATCCAATAAAAGTTTCAGGCTGCCCAATATCCAGAAATATTTCAATAGCAAACTGTTAAAATAAAGATATTTCCACTACCCATGTCTACACTAAGTCTTGGTGAACTTTATCCAGTGTTCTTTATAGATAGAGCTTGTCTGTGTTCGCCCGCGGCCCGCCCCCCCCCCCCCGCTCCCACCGCCGGAATTTACAGGGGTAGATGCTGCTTTAAAATTCCCCAGCTAACTACATAAAATCTTCAAATCTCTAATCTAACTAAATTGGAAGGACCCACAGCTAATATAAGGTTTCTCTGTGCAGAAATAGCCCTAATTTCGCTGAGCTGTTTGGCCACAGGCAGAGCGCAGGTCCTATCCCTATGAGACGCTGAGAGACACTGAGGCTGAAACAGGAAACGTTTCTATGTAAAACGAGGTCATGTGATTTTTCCAGCCAATCGCAACCATACACATCCCAGTCAGACATCGCCACACATCTCACCTGCCATTCTGTAATCTCATTGCTGGCCGCCAAAATTACGGAAACCGAAAAAGGCGCGATCTTAATGATGATGCCCCAGAAATTTTTTCCTTAATTATCGCATGATCTGGAAATTTCGATCACCATAAAAACCTTGCCGATTTTAACTTTGTCGATAAAAATCGCTCAACACTAGTGATAAGTGTGCACAGGGCAATGTGTCCTCTGACGCTGGTGAGGGGCTCAGTGGGATAGACCAGATTTCCTCAGGCAGAAACCAGGTGACCGCTAGTAACCAAGAGGCGGAACTGCAGGCTCCAAAGGAATTAGAGGATGTAGTTGACCCTAAGGGTCAGGAGATGATCAGTGAGGACCAGAGGGCTTGAAATGAAGAGAAGTTGGGGTCTCATTGTAATCCTGCAGACAAAGAGGTAGCAGATTGGGGCTCAAGTGCGCCCCTAAAGGCCATGGTCGATATCAACCCTGAGAGGTGTGATGTCATTACAGCTTCCGGTTACACTAGTATGGTTGCTGGGTCCAACCAGGGGTCTGTTACTTCTGTGAGACCCAAAATAGTGAAGACATTGCCCAAAAGACACAAGGACAAGGTAGTTGGTGTTTGGAAGAAGGCTACCAGGTATGATAACGTGGGTATTGAGGTTGTCCGTAGTAACGCTGTGAATGTTGGCATGCGGGCTGCAGGTGGTGCATGGGTTGTGCCACCTGTAGTAAGTGGCAGTAAACTGTCTGTTGCCCCGATAATGTAAAGGAGATGTTGCCCCAAAGTAGGAGCTTTGACCCCGGAGGGAAATTTATGGTGAGAAAGTCTTACGGCCTTTATCAAAGTAGGGAGGATATGTGGCAGAGCGACCGCAGGCAGTCACATGTTTCTGCCACTAGAGGTAGTGCAGCCGGAGATCTGCAAGCAACACGCCATTAAGGGTACCTGGCCTTGGTGGGGTAGGAGCCAGCTATATGAGTTGTCAGCCGCAGTAAGCGGTTGGCAACTGTGTATACTTAGTGTGGCTTTTCAGCTGTTTCTGGTTCGGCTCTTATTGGGAGTAGACAACGTGTTGGGTGGGGGTCTAATACTCGTGTTCCAGGCCAGGTATTGGATAGGTCTCTGGAGACCTATTAAAGGCGTCCTACTCCAGGTGATCAGGGGGTGTGGTTGCTACCTGCATGTTTGGAGTAGCAGAGCTGGGAAGAGAGCTCTTGCCCCAGGGAGGTAAGGGAAGCCTGGTACACAGTGAGGACACTGTAATTTTGAGGTGCTTTGCGATAGGCACAGATCTCTGGACAGAGAGGGTCTCTGTATGTGAACTATTGGCCAGACGGCCGAGGATTTCTTTTTACAGGAGTGACAGAAAAGATTTCAGAGGAAAAAGGAAACAGATCCTTCAGCTGGAGAAGTGCCAAGTTGATGTATGAGGTAACTAGCGTCCCAAGACAGATCTAATGCATGTTGGTGTTTAGTATGCTTCAGGCTTAACCCAACACAAGTACTTAGAGAGAATAAGATTCCAGATTACCTGGGGTAAAAGAAAGTTCCTTGCTGATGAAATCTGTAATATGGTGGACTTTAAATGTTTAGGATATTACCTCCTGCTGTGGGCTGTGCGTGAAGTAAGAAAAGCAGTTTGATGAATGCCTAGCTTGGTGTTTAAAACCTAGCCTGGAGTAGAGAAGAAGCTGATTTCCTCTGCACAGTCTCCTGTCCTTTTAATATGCACAAACACCTCAAACACCATCGGGACAGTGAAGCTCACACCTAAAGTGTATCCCAGGTAAAGACTTCTTTTGTGTTTCCCCCATCCTCTGGAACTCACTGCCCCAACACATTAGACTCTCCTCCACTTTCACTTGCCTCAAAAGTAATCTGAAAACATCTCTCTTTAGGAAAGCCTATAACCTACAATAACCCTGCTACCACTACTCCACCCCACAAGCATATCTGTCCCTCACCTTCTGTTTCTTTCCTCCTTCCTTATAAATTGTAAGCCTTTGTGGGTCGAGGCCTCTCTCCCTCTGTACCAGTTGTTAGTCATTTATCGTCAGCATTGTACTTGTTTGACATATGTTATGTATGTAAACCCCCCACCCCCTCTTTAATGTACAGCACTCTGGACTTAATGGTGCTTTAAACAAAATAATAATAATAATACCGGATGAATACCATCTACTCCCTACATTAGACCCCCCTATTCAATGTAACACTCCAAGGGGAGCATAAGAAGACTGGTTGCGAGCCAGCATGATAACTACAAGCCCTATCTTTACCTCTGCCACCTCTGGGATTGCTACAATATCACATGACGTTGACCATCTCCTAGAACTATTTTGAGATAGTGTGATGCTCTCACGTCAACTTTTTTCAGTTCGAGTGTGAACATCTGCCTTATCGGCCATTCTGCTTGTTGATTTCCTGCTGAGAAATCTGGGGGGATATGGACTTCAAGGGGGTGAGAGAAGACGACCAGGTTTCTATTAGGCCCCAATATTTTACCTTCACTTCTTAGATGTGCCATAGTGATCTTCTGCAGTGAGAAAATCACAGTACTTCCTAAAGGTGGGCAGTGGTCTGCAAATTTCTCTTACTTCAGTGAAGATCCTCAGAAATAAGTCTTCTTTAGCAGTGGAGAATGGTGGTCTCCTCCATTTTCTAGAGTAGGGCCAGCATTACGCAAGACAGTCAAACACTAGGCAAAAGATCAGGTTGCTCTTTGCCAAGTATTTAACTGTGCTTCCAACAATAGCAGTGGCAGGGGCATAACTAGGGCGTAACTAGGGAAGCCTGGGCCCCATAGCAAACTTTTGGATGCCCCCCCCCCCCACCTCCCCGACCACGAATATTTACCTGGACCTCTTAATTACTAGATAATACAAGGAGTGATTACCTCACCATAGATATCACCATCGTACTGCTACCACTATACCAAGACTAACATTACCAATAACACTACTACATATGGACCTGATTATACCGCCAGAACAAGACCACAAATTACCTCTACATAGTGAATGAATAAAACCCAGTCCTATTACTGGATAAAGATAAATTTTCGCGCCATACAGTGGTATATACCAGTGTAGACATGTTCCCTTCAAACTGTATATTACCTCCATATAGTGACCATATAATGGTAGACACCAGTATACACAGGCTGTGCAGACTGTATATTACAACCATACAGTCACTATATAGTGGTAGATAGCAGTGTACACTGACTCTGCAGACATATGAGTGATTACAGTGCATTTACATCTTGTAACTTACAGGTGACGTTTCTCCGATGAGTAGTTGATAGTGATGAGCGATTATGTCGACTATCGTCATCGGGTCGATAGTCGTTATCTGCAATTATCAAGACGATTTCCGATAGTCGATAATAGATTATCGCCGATGACCATTAAAGTCTATGGGAGAGGAACAACACCTTCATTATTACACCCAAACAGGGCTGGAGAAGCTGGAATTAACATCCACAACAGTCAAATGGATACGTGCTACATCTTAGGCAACACACTTAGGTTATAAAAGCCACAGAAAAAAAGTCACACACCATTCACTATCTTGTCTTGTACCACAGCATGACCCTTAAACCTGCATCACCCACAAATTAAAAAGTGCCAGAAGGCAGTATGATTTGAACCATCATTTTACTTGAACTGGACATTGAATATCCCTGCCCTGGAACGCAGCATGAGCCCCAAACCTGCATGACCCCAGATTAAAAAGTGCCGGAAAAAGGAGTCTTTGAACCACCATTATAGTCTCACTGGACATTGACTATCCCTGTCCTGGGCCACAGCATGAGCCTGCGGTCTGGTGTAAGACAAAATCAACAGTGTTCTTCCTTCAGTCCCAGGGATTTACAACTTCCCATTAGGACTAGGAATTGATAGTTTTCAACAAAATATCATACAAGTGCGCTATCTGCGCCAAACTGAGATTCAACGAGCACAATAAAACTATTCAGAAGTTACACGGATGAGAAATTGTGTTTTTTGCAGCAATGACAAACGAAAACAGTTGCTAGAAAATTTTTCTATCAGAATTGTCGTACAACGTGGCTATTTGAAAAAAAATAGGGCCGCACCACGTGCAATACAGCTATTTAAAAGTTATACGGATAACAAACGGTGGTTTTTGCACCAATGAAATACACCAACAGTAACTACAAAATTTCTGTATCCAAATGTAAGTACAAGGTGGCTCTATGAACAAAACTGGGCCGCACTAAAGTAAAAAAAAACACCTATTTGAAATGTATCCAGATAATAAAAGGCGTTTTTGGCACCTATAAATACACCTGCGGTGACTACAAAATTGCCGTATTCAAATTTAGGTGCAAGGTGGCTCTATGAACAAAGCTGGACTGCGCCAAAGTGAAAAACACGTAATTAAATTGTGTACTGATAATAAAACGTGGTTTTTGCACCTATAAATATACCTGCGGTGACTACAAAATTGCTGTATTCAAATTTAAGTGCAAGGTGGCTCTATGAACAAAACTGGGCCGCACCAAAGTAAAAAAAACACCTATGTGAAATTTATCCGGATAATAAAAGGTGTTTTTTGCACCTATCAAATACACCTGCAGTTACTAGAAACGATCTGTATCCTAATATAAGCACAGGCTGCACAACATACAAGTAATATTTCACCAAAAACTGGCCAAAAACTGTTAATAAAAACCCATTGCAATGCAGGGTCAAAGCACAGTCTGGGCAGCACAATATCCACTCTCCTTTCAAAAGCCTGCCTGCCAGCCTGTCTGTCTGTGTTCGCCCGCAGCCCCTCGGCCCCCCCCCCTCACGCCCCCCCCGGCTGTACAGCGCTAGATGCTCCTTTAAAATTCTCAGCCTAAGTAAATAAAAACTGAAAATCTTTAATCTACCTAAGTTCTAATGTTCACAGCTAAAAGCATAGTTGTCTGTGTGAACAAATAGAACAGTTTCGCTGAGCTGTTTTGAGAGAGACCGAGCACACGTCCTGCTCTTATGATACACAGACACACACTGTTCATGATCAGGAAGGGCTGTTCTATGTAAAATGAGGTCATGTGATTATTCCAGCCAATCATAACCATACACATCCCAGTCATGACGTCGCACACCCAGCTCACCCTGCTCTATTCTCTAAGCTGATTTGCTGGCCGCCATAATGACAGGAAGCGCTGAAAATGGCGCGATATTAAAAGATTATATGCAGATTTTAACCTAAATTATCGCGTGATCTAAAAAATCCGATCAACATAAAAACCGTGCCGATTTCAACTTTGTCGATAATAATCGCTCAACACTAGTAGTTGACTTTCCCTTTTGTTCTGCATCCAGTCCAGACCGCCATAATGACTTCTCCTGGCCGCCACTTGTCCCTGCAGATTTGGACACAAATATATTACAATCCTAACTTTTCCAGCACCTCACTCCCTGCCCCCCAGCTCTGTACACACTTCCTAGGTGTGTGAGAGTGGGTACAGGCCATAGCTTAGAGGCCCAGTCTCCTAGAGGAACAGAGGATTCAACCCAATATAGGTAGGCAAGTAGGGTTTAGGTAGCTATAGGGGGCCAAATAGATAGGCAGGGTTTAGGTAACCATAGGGAGCCATATAGGTAGGAAGGGTTTAGGTGGGTTGTAGGGGCCATATAGGTAGGTAGGCAGGGCTTAGATAGCTTTAGGGGCCCCATATAGGTAGACAGACAGGCTTTAGTGGGGCTATAGCGGCTATATAAGCAGTCAGGCTTTAGGGGCTATATAGGCAGGCAGGCTTTAGGGAGCTATAGGGGCTATATAGGCAGGCAGGCTTTACGGGGCTATAGGGGCTATACAGACAGGCTTTACAGGGCTATAGGGGCTATATAGGCAGGCTATAGGGGCTCTAGGCTAGATAGGCAGACTATAGGGGCTACAGGGGCTAGATAGGCAGGCTATAAGGGGCTCTAGGCTATATAGGCAGGTTATAGGGGGCTATATGGGCTAGATAGACAGGCTATAGGGGCTATATAGGCAGGCTATAGGGGCTACAGGGGCTAGATAGGCAGGCTACAGGGGCTAGATAGGCAGGCTACAGGGGCTAGATAGGCAGGCTATAGGGGCTAGATAGGCAGGCTACAGGGGCTAGATAGGCAGGCTATAGGGGCTACAGGGGCTAGATAGGCAGGCTATTGAGACTAGATAGGCAGGTTATAGGGGCTACAGGGCTAGATAGGCAGGCAGTGGAGTTAAAATAAGAAATAGCTTACTTACCTCGGTCCACGCTCCCCCGATGCGCCGCGCTCCAGCCTCCTTCAGTGCTCGGTGTGGGCAGCGCAGTGATGTGACATCACCGCGCCGCCCACGTGATCACTGGGAGCCAGCAGGGGAAGTAGCACAGCGGAGCGTCCACGGGGTAGCGCTGCATTGAATGCTCGGGCCCGGCGTTCAGAGACAGCATGCGCCGCGCCCTGCAGCTCCGCGCCCGCTGCAGTGAACTGTATGTTCACTGCCGGCGGACACAGGAGCTACATTACCGGGGGAGCAGACGTAGTAGCAGCTGCCCCAGGCCCCCTGAGGACCCAGGCCCCGGGGCAGCTGCTACATCTGCGACCCCGGTAGTTATGCCCCTGAGCAGTGGAGTGAATATGTTCCATAATTATTGTTTTTAGTGGCTACAAAGCAGTAAACTGTTTAACTGGGTGAGATTCCTTTGATGAGGATAGGTTCTATTTGAAGAAATCCAGCCATCTACAGTGCAGTGTCATATCACCTGCAGTACAGACTGCAGAATAGAGATTGTTTTCTTCATTCTGGAGTACAGCTTATTTATATAGGTTTTCTTAAGAAGTCTCTGGAGCAGCTGGATTATCACAAGGAGAACTAGTAGCCCCTAAAAGCATATATTGGGTTTACAGATGTAGTATAGCTAAACTTACCAGATAATATACCATGATATCATGGAATAGAATGTTATCTCAACTTCTTCAATGCTTTTTAATGGCTTTTTTGTGGGTGGCACAGTGGGTCAGTGGTTAGCACTGTTGTCCTGCAGCCAGGGTCAGAATGGCCCACAGGGTAACATGTGAAAGCCACGGTGGGCCCCTGAGCATGGCATACCTGGATTTTCTTTTAAATTGCATATACATCCTTAGGAGAGACAGGCAGAGAGAGGCTGAAAGCAAGAGGCATGGTATAACAGGCATGTACAGTAGCTGTAGGGTGGGCCCCTAGAACCAGCTGAACTGGTGGGCTACATAGAAAACTGCTCAGGTGGGCCCCAAGAATGAAATTCTACTGATGGGCTTTAGACACCTCAGTCAGACACTGCATGCAGCACTGGGGTCCTGGGTTAAAATCCTAACAAGGACAACATGTGCAAGGACTTTGTATGTTTTCCTTATGTTTGTATGAGTTTCCTCATTATGTTTTCCCCAAACTCAAAACATACCGGAAGCTTATTCTGGAATTTAGATTGTGACAGGGACCAATGTGAGTAATTCCAATCTCTGTATAGTGCTGGGGATATAATGATGCTACAGTAAATAAATTAAAATAATAAAAAAAATCATATCACAGTCAAGTAAAACTTTGCTACATCCATATATGTGTGAAATTTTGGTAAATTGTAAAAAAACAACAACTCCTAAATGTAACCGTAGCATAAAGAAAAGACTCAAAGCTGATTGTATTTCTGCAACTTTCTTTTATGGCTTATCACCTTTTGTAGAAAATGAACCACTCTATTTCCAGCTCTCCATTTCATCCCGATATTCCAACATCTGATTTATCAGTGTCACATTCTGACCTCTTATGTCTAGCAGAAATGCTTGTAAATATCTCCTTTTAGCCTTTAGCACTTCACAAACTATCTGGTTTTATCTTTCAGTTCTGCACTTGTTTTAATGGAAAATAAGCCACAGTACGAATTTAGAAAAACACAGTATGTAATATTGCAAGAAGGTCAAGAAAACATTAATTGAAATAGCCCCTTTGAATTTCCAGGGGTAAAACATATTAAGGCAAATTAAGTTTAGTGTAATCCATTTATTTTATTTATATACTTTGCTTTTTTATTGGTTTATTTTATTCAAAGCATCAGGGTGATAGTCAGTAGAGTTCACAATAGACTAAGGGCTCATACATACTGCACCAGGGGCACAGCTCTAGAGGTATAGTGTTAGCAGTCACACCTGGGTGTTGTTGCTTGAAGGAGCAACAATTACCCTTCTGCCACATAAAAACACATTAGTATTATACACAGCACATGGAAGATGGAATCAGACATAGATTTTGCACTGGAGCCCAGGAGCTTTAAGTTATGTCTACACCAGGCTGTATGGCTTCATTCTAACATAGTCATAAACCCTCTATACATACCTCTCAACCTTTAGAGATTGCAAACAGGAACACTTCAGGCCATGTCTCCAACCTCACCAAAACAGATAACATCACACCACTAACCACACCCCAAGTAACATAATCATGCCCCGTCCCCTACATCAGACCTGTGTAACACAACAGAAGTGTGACTGAGGTCTATAAAGATGTATTTATACATAGTAATGTATAGTATACACATAAATCCATTGAAATAGCTATAACACAATGTTCTGTGGATGATACTTCTATATAATGGTCGTACAGTGACCACATAATACCAATATACCAGGAGCGAATATGACCGCATGGTTACTGACAAATCCAAGACTGATATTATCAATTATACCACTATATAAAGATCAAATAATACCGCCACATCATGGTCACTTATCACCACCACATATTGACTGAATAATACCACTACACCATGACCACATATCACCACCACATAGTGACTAAATAATACTTCTACATCATGACCACTTATCACCACCAAAAAGAGACTGAATAATTCCACCACACTATGACCACATAACACCACTAAATAGTGACTGAATAATACCACCACACCATTACCACATATCACCACCACATAGTAAATTAATTATACCATCACATCATGACTACATATCACCATCCCATTATAACTGAATAATACCACAACTTCATAACCACATACAACACCACATAGTGACCACCATATTGTTACTTCATGTAAACCAATACACTACTACTACTATTCTTGCTAAACAGTGACCCTATAGTGGTAGATACCAGCTGTACCTAGGGGCTCAGCAGGAGTATATTACTACCATACAGTGACCATATAGAGATAGATACTAGTTGTACACAGGCGTTCTGCAGCCATGTAATACCTCCATAGAGTTACCATATGGTAGTAGGTAACTAGTAATATGCAGGTGCTCTGCAGACATATACAGTATTACCAGATCAACGTAATGTATAGTAGCAACATTGTAAACTTTCCTCAATAAATCTTTACTACGTATCAAAAAAAACAAGTACATCATACAATGTATAGCCTTATTACCATACAATTACTTGATTACTACCTGGAAGTACACTCCTCCTCCAATGAGGAGAAAAAGTAGAAAGTTCAGCAACTCAAACCATATTATGGCAGAGTCTTTTGCCTGTGAAAGTAGCGGAGATGAGTCGCTCGCACAACTTGCGAATCACCTGCGATGTTTCAAAAAGACGAACCTTTTTTCTCAAGCATGCATGGTGAATATTCAGGTACGAACATGAATCTACCCTTCTGATTACTAATTGTTTGCAAAGATGTCTATATGTTGCATATCAGTCTACATAGCTGAATACAAGACATACAATAGGTGAAAGACAAAATACATACACTCACCGGCCACTTTATTAGGTACACCATGCTAGTAACGGGTTGGACCCCCTTTTGCCTTCAGAACTGCCTCAATTCTTCGTGGCATAGATTCAACAAGGTGCTGGAAGCATTCCTCATGTTCAAGAAACCAGTCTGAGATGATTCCAGCTTTATGACATGGCGCATTATCCTGCTGAAAGTAGCCATCAGATGTTGGGTACATTGTGGTCATAAAGGGATGGACATGGTCAGCAACAATACTCAGGTAGGCTGTGGCGTTGCAACGATGCTCAATTGGTACCAAGGGGCCCAAAGAGTGCCAAGAAAATATTCCCCACACCATGACACCACCACCACCAGCCTGAACCGTTGATACAAGGCAGGATGGATCCATGCTTTCATGTTGTTGACGCCAAATTCTGACCCTACCATCCGAATGTCGCAGCAGAAAGCGAGACTCATCAGACCAGGCAACGTTTTTCCAATCTTCTACTGTCCAATTTCGATGAGCTTGGGCAAATTGGAGCCTCAGTTTCCTGTTCTTAGCTGAAAGGAGTGGCACCCGGTGTGGTCTTCTGCTGCTGTAGCCCATCTGCCTCAAAGTTCACCATACTGTGCGTTCAGAGATGCTCTTCTGCCTACCTTGGTTGTAACGGGTGGCTATTTGAGTCACTGTTGCCTTTCTATCAGCTCGAACCAGTCTGCCCATTCTCCTTTGACCTCTGGCATCAACAAGGCATTTCCGCCCACAGGACTGCCGCTCACTGGATGTTTTTTCTTTTTCGGACCATTCTCTGTAAACCTTAGAGATGGTTGTGCATGAAAATCCCAGGAGATCAGCAGTTTCTGAAATACTCAGACCAGCCCTTCTGGCACCAACAACCATGCCACGTTCAAAGGCACTCAAATCACCTTTCTTCCCCATACTGATGCTCGGTTTGAACTGCAGGAGATTGTCTTGACCATGTCTACATGCCTAAATGCACTGAGTTGCCGCCATGTGATTGGCTGATTAGAAATTAAGTGTTAACGAGCAGTTGGACAGGTGTACCTAATAAAGTGGCCGGTGAGTGTGTATAAAAATTGTTAAAATTACAATAAATTACAAAAAGGGCTATAAACTTAACATTTTATTCATTCCCTTCGGGAACAGGAATCTATTAGTGAAAGTAGAGGGCTTAGCCAACTGTACCTCTTCTAGGACGCACACCTGATGTCTCGCCTCACTAAAATGTTTTTCAAATGAAGTTTCACAAACTATTTTCTTTATTTTTTCTGTGCTGCCTGTAGAATCCTTCCTACCATATAGTCTAATGCTAGACTAGTGTTCGTTAATCCGTGTCTTAATAAGGCGATGGTCTGCCCTACGTATACCTCGCTGCACGGAGGGCATTTAAAGAGAACCGGTCACATAGTTTATGCCCCCTTGCTGAGGGCAGAACAAGCTAGTGTCAGACCTGATGTTTCCAGTGCTGTGTCTCTTATTTTGTAACATGCTGTAGTTTTCATGTATTTAATGGTCAAATCTACAGTTTTCAGCCAGAAGAGTCATTCGAAGAGTCATTCAAAGAGTCAGTTTTTTTCAAATCCCACCCATCTGATGCTAGCCCTTCCCACCCAAACTGATAAACCTATTACTTTGAATAGGTAGAAACATGTGAATAACTGTCAGTGGGTGGGGCTAGCCTTTGGTGGGCGGGGCTAACACCTACTCATGAATATGATTTGAGGGGTAAATGCTCTAAAACTGCTGCATCGTACAGAATAAGGGGCACAGTGCTGGGAACAGCAGGTCTGGCACTAGCTTGTGCTGCCCTCAGCAAGGGGGGCATAACCTATGTGACAGGTTCCCTTTAAGGAGATACAGTGGGGGGAAAAAGAATTTAGTCAGCCACCAATTGTGAAAGTTCTCCCACTTAAAAAGATGAGAGAGGCCTGTAATTGACATCATAGGTAGACCTCAACTATGAGAGACAAAATGAGAAAACAAATCGTGAAAATCACATTGTCTGATTTGGAAAGAATTTATTTGCAAATTATGGTGGAAAATAAGTACTTGGTCAATAACAAAAGTTCATCTCAGTACTTTGTTATATATCCTTTGTTGGCAATGATAGAGGTGAAACATTTTTTATAAGTCTTCACAAGGTTGGCACACACTGTTGCTGGTATGTTGGCCCATTCCTCCATGCAGATCTCCTCTAGAACAGTGAAGTTTTGGTGCAGTTGCTGGGTAACATGAACTTTCAACTCCCTCCAAAGGTTTTGTATGGGTTTGAGATCTGGAGACTGGCTAGGCCACTCCAGGACCTTGAAATGCTTCTTATGGAGCCACTCCAACGTTGCCCTGGCGGTGTGCTTGGGATCATTGTCATGCTGGAAGACCCAGCCACGTTTCATCTTCAATGCCCTTGCTGTTGGAAGGAGGTTTGCACTCCAAATCTCATGATACATGGCCCCATTCATTCTTTCATATACAAGGACCAGTCATCCTGGTCCCTTTGCAGAGAAACAGCCCCAAAGCATGATGTTGCCACCCCCATGCTTTACAGTAGGTATGGTGTTCTTGGGATGCAACTCAGCATTCTCTCTCCTCCAAACACAACGAGTTGTGTTTCTACCAAACAGTTCTACTTTGGTTTCATCTGACCATATGACATTCTCCCAATACTCTTCTGGATCATCTAAGTGCTCTCTAGCAAACTTCAGACAGGCCCGGACATATACTGGCTTAAGCAGGGGGACACATCTGGCACTGCAGGATCTGAGTCCTTGGCGCCGTAATGTATTACTGATGGTAGCCTTTGTTACGTTGGTCCCAGCTCTCTGCAGGTCATTCACTAGGTCCCCCCCGTGTGGTTCTGGGATTTTTGCTCACCGTTCTTGAGATTGTTTTGACTCCATGGGGTGAGATCTTGCGTGGACCCCCTAGATTGAGGGAGATTATCAGTGGTTTTGTATGTCTTCCATTTTCTAATTATTGCTCCCACAGTTGATTTCTTCACACCAAGCTGCTTGCCTATTGCATACTCAGTCTTCCCAGCCTGGTGTAGGGCTACAATTTTGTTTCTGGTACAGCTCTTTGGTCTTAATAGTGGAGTTTGTAGTGTGACTGTTTGAGGTTGTGGACAGGTATTTTTTATACTGCTAACAAGTTCAAATAGGTGCCATTACTACAGGTAATGAGTGGAGGACAGAGGAGCCTCTTACAGAAGAAGATTTTCGGGATTTGTTTTCTCATTTTGTCTCTCATAGTTGAGGTCTACCTATGATGTCAATTACAGGCTTCTCTCATCTTTTTAAGTTGGAGAACTTGCACAATTGGTGGCTGACTAAATACTTTTTTTCCCCACTGTAAATAACTTCTCTGTATGTAAAAAAAATCCTTTCAGGGGAATAGTATGACGTTTTATTGGATAGTGTAATGCTTTATAATCAATGAACAATTCATGATTGACAGACAGGGATATGTGCCTGTTGGTATGGCCCTGATTCTTTCTTGTCTATTGGGTTTAGATGCTATTTAAGATGGTGTGGGCTAGAAGAGGTACATTCAGCTGAGCCCTTTACTCTCATTAATAAATTATTACGTAGGGAGACATGTTGGATCTACCATCTAGACTCTACCACCTAAGGCAATGAATGAAATGTTTAATTTAAAGCCCTTTTTGTGATTTATTGTAATTTCAACAATTTTTATATGTGTATTTTGTCTTGTATTTTTAAATTTGGATATGTAGCCTGATTGATATGTGTAACCAATTAGTAATCAGAAAGGTGGATTCATACATGTACCCGAATGCTCACCACGCATGCTTGAGAAAAATGGTTCGTCCTTTGAAACGTCAAAGGTGATCCGCAAGTTGTGCAGGCGGTTCAGCTCCTCTGCTTTCCCAGGCAAAAGATTCTGTCATAACATGGATTGAGTTGCTGAACTTTCTATTTTTGTTTCTCATTCGAGGATGAATGTGCTTCTAGAAAGATATTGAGGACTTGTGTGTTCAGCTTAATAAGGCTATAGATTGTATGTTGTACTTATTTTTTTAAAAATAGTAAGCATTTATTGAAGACAATTTACTGTGTTGCTGCTATGCAGTACATTGGCTATATTTAGAGGTTGGAGAACCTTATTTACGGCAACACTTGGAAGCTTACTACAAAAGGGTTACACATTATTATTGAAAAAGTAAATATTACCAGACCGCCATGATGATTATTCCCACCCTTATCTCTGCAGAATCAACTACACAAACATCTTAGACTCCTCATTTTTCCAGTACCACCCTGGCTGTTCCCACCTCTGTACAAACTCCCTATGGTGTGATAGGCACAGTTCAGGAGGTTATAGAGTGTTACACAGTTTACAGGCACAATCTCCTGGGTGAAACAGAGGACCAACCCCCTGGAGATTGTGGTGTGAATGTGGCCTGTATTCCATCCTACTTGTTAATGGTGGGCAGTCTGTCTTAAGTTAAGTGCAGCTCTGTCTTAAGCAGATTAAAATAGACAAATCATCAAGTCCAGATGGAATACATCCCCGTGTCCTAAGAAAATTAAGAATTGTCATAGAGAGGCACCTATTCTTAATATTTATGGACTGTATAATAACAGGGTATGTCCCATTATGTTTGGCACATAGCAAATGTGGTGCTAATTAGAGATGGGCGAATTTCTCAAAAATTAGATTCGGTGACTTTGCTGAATTTTCCGACAAAATTTGTTTCGGTCCGAATTACTTTGGGATGAATCGCGTTAAAAAACAGCTATTTCCAGGCTGCACAGAGCCTGCAGAGTGCTGTAGAACATTGTGCCATGCTTAAATATGCAGAGGGAGCTTGGTTTGGTCTTCATACAATGTTGTGTTTTAGTATGACACGCACATGACTGCCGCCGCTCTTAGAATCGCTTCACTATAAAATTCCCTGGGCACTTAAGAGGGCAAAACTGAAGCGGGAATGTAGCCTGATAAAGTCATGGCAGCGAAAGCTGGAAAAAAACAAGCTGAGAGCTCAGGTGGCAACATCAGTGACAGAGTGTGGAGGTGACGGCAGCAGCCACAGCAGCATGAGGTCAGAGAGTGGCACAATGACATTCTGGAGGTGGCAAAAACAGGAATAGGACACAGAGTGGCACAATGACACAGTGTGGAGGGCACGAAAGCAGCCACAGCAGCAGTATGAGGTCAGACAGTGGCACAATGACAGTCGTGAGGTGGCAAAAACAGGAAAAGGCCACAGAGCGGCACAATGACACAGTGGGGAGGTCACGGCAGCAGCAGCATGAGGTCAGACAGTGGCAAAATGACATTCTGGAGGTGGCAAAAACTGGAGTAGGCCACAGAGTGGCCCAATGACACAGTGTGGAGGTCGCTGCAGCAGCAGCAGCAGCATGAGGTCAGAGAGTGGCACAATGACAAATGCTGGAGGTGGCAAAAAAAGGAGTAGGCCACAGAGTGGCACAAAGACACAGTGTGGAGGTCACGGCAGCAGCAGCATGAGGTCAGAGAGTGGCACAATGACATTCTGGAGGTGGCAAAAACAGGAGTAGGCCACAGAGTGGCACAATGACACAGTGTGGAGGTCACGGCAGCAGCAGCAGCATGAGGTCAGAGAGTGGCACAATGACATTCCGGAGGTGGCAAAACAGGAGTAGGCCACAGAGTGGCACAATGACACAGTGTGGAGGTCACGGTAGCAGCAGCATGAGGTCAGGCAGTGGCACAATGACATTCTGGAGGTGGCAAAAACAGGAGTCGGCCACAGAGTGGCACAATGACAGAGAGTGGAGGTGACGGCGGCAGGAGCAACAGCATGAGGTCAGAGAGTGGCACAATGACAAATTCTGGAGGTGGCCAAAATAGGAGTACGCCACAGAGTGGCACAATGACAGTGTTGTGGTTACGGCAGCAGCAGCAGCATGAGGTCAGAGAGTGGCACAATGACATTCTGGAGGTGGCAAAAACTGGAGTAGGCAACAGAGTGGCACAATGACAGTGTGGGGTCACGGCAGCAGCAGCAGCATGAGGTCAGAGAGTGGCACAATGAAATTCCAGAGGTGGACAAACAGGAGTAGGCCACAGAGTGGCACAATGACACAGTGTGGAGGTGACTGCTGCAGCAGCAGCAGCATGAGGTCAGAGAGTGGCACAATGACAAATTCTGGAGGTGGCCAAAATAGGAGTAGGCCACAGAGTGGCACAATGACACACTGTGGAGGTCACGGCAGCAGCAGCATGAGATCAGAGAGTGGCACAATGACATTCTGGAGGTGGCAAAAACTGGAATAGGCCACAGAGTGGCACAATGACACAGTGGGGAGGTCACGGCAGCAGCAGCAGCAGGAGGTCGGAGAGTGTCACAATGAAATTCCGGAGGTGGCAAAACTGGAGTAGGCCACAGAGTGGCACAATGACACAGTGTGGAGGTCACGGCAGCAGCAGCAGCATGAGGTCAGAGAGTGGCACAATGAAATTCCGGAGGTGGCAAAACAGGAGTCGGCCACAGAGTGGCACAATGACAGAGAGTGGAGGTGACGGCGGCAGGAGCATCAGCATGAGGTCAGAGAGTGGCACAATGACACAGTGTGGAGGTGACCGCAGCAGCAACAACAGCAGCAGCAGCAGCAGCAGCTGGGTGGGTGGCAATACCAGTCCCTGGCAAAGATGGTTGGTGGCAGATGGAGAAACTGTCAGCAGATGTGTGGCATCAGGCGGGTGGCGGCATCAGAATAGTGGCTGAGGCAGGTAGTCTGAACCCAGACTCATTTCTCACAGTTTGGGTGAGGCGTCATGGCTGATGTAGTCTGACGCCTAAGGCATTGATGTGTGGAAATCTTAGCTGATCCACGCCTGATTCATCTTGACAAAGGTCAGTCATTCCACATTTCCCGTGGACAAGCGGGTTCTCCTTGGGGTAACGATGGCCCCCGCCGCACTGAACACCCGCTCTGTTGCCACACTACTGGCCGGGCAGGACAGCTTCTCCACTGCAAACTCGGCAAGTTGCGGCCACACATCCAGTTTGGCTGCCCAGTAGTCCAGCGGATCTTCTAACTGGGGTGGCAGAGTTCTGTCCAAGTAGGCCACCACCTGTTGGTTCAGGGACTGCTCCAGGTCCTGCTGCTGCTGCTGGCGACTGCCCTCCTCATTAGGCGGGTGAAGGAAGCTGCTCATCAGTGACTCCAGACTTAGGTTGCTGCTGATGGAGCTGGTACTGCTCCTACCCCCCACCTTCCTCCAGCAGCCTCGGCAGTAGTATGTGAGTGTGAAGAACCCCCCGGCCAGACCTGTCAGTGGAGGGACGATGCCGCACATAGGCAGCGGCCAACTGACTATGGAGGATTTCCCTATAGTATTTGAGTTTGTCCTCCCTCTCAGCAGCTGGGAAAAAGGCTCCCATTTTGGACCGGTAGCGAGGGTCCAATAGGGTGGAGAGCCAGAAGTCATCCCTTTGCCGGATGCTGACTATTCAGCTGTCACTAGCCAGGCAAATCAGCATGCTGCGGGCCATCTGCACAAGTGACTCCGAAGGGCTCCCTCCCTCCATCTCCACTGTATACTGCCACGGTGCTTGCGGGTCATCTGCCTCGTCTTCCTCATCTCCATCTACCTCCTCCAGCTGCTCCTGCTCCTCCTCTCCTGTCACCTGGGTAGAAAATCCACTAATTTCACCTGACAATACTTCTGCTCCAATGTCCTCCTCTTCCTCCACTTCAGTCCCCACCGGACTCATGTGGCCGCGAGACGTAGTCGCCACGTCTCCAGTCCCCTGCCCAGACAGATTTTTCAGCATCTGTTCCAGGACATGAAGCAATGGAATGACGTTATTCATCCCGTAGTCCTGGCGACTGACAAATAACGTTTCCTCCTTGAATGGCCTCAACAAACGGCAGGTGTCACGCATGAGCTGCCACTGACTGACATCAAAGTTACACAGGGGAGTACTTCTGTCTGCCTGGATCATCAAAAAATCGTTATTGCCTTTCTCTGTTCATACAGTCGGTCCAACATGTGCAGGTTGGAATTCCAACGGGTGGAAACATCGCATATCAGAGTGTGTTGGGGGAGGCCGTTCTGCCGCTGCAACTCGAGGAGGGTGTTCCTGGCTTTGTATGAATGGACGAAGTGCATGCACAGTTTCCTGGCCATTTTCAGAATCTTCTGAAGATCGGTTTAAGACTTCAGGAACCTTTTCACAACCAGATTGAACACGTGCGCCATGCAGGGCGCATGGACCATTCCTCCTCGGTGCAGCGGGGGACACCATGTTACTCCCATTGTCCGTCACCATGGTTCCGATTTGCAGTTGGCACGCAGAAAGCCACACATCGATTTCTTGCTGCACGCCGCGGAGCAGCCCCTCCCCCGTTTGACTTCGCTCGCCGAGGCAAGCCAGGTGTAGAACTGCGTGACATAGCTGTGGCCGACACATGTTGTACGATCTAGCACTACTTGTGGAGGCTGAGATGGTGGTGGTGGTGGAGGAGGAGGAGGCGGACATTTGCGCAGGAGCCACAGTTTGACAACTTGGAGGAGAAAGCGGCGTCTCCTGTCCAAGTTGTTGGTGTGCCTGGGCAGGAAGCACATTCACCCAGTGGGCCGTAAAGTACATGTACTGGCCCTTACCGTAGTTACAGCTCCAGACGTCCGCGCTGCCGTGCACATTGGAACAAACTGATAAGCTCAAGGACTGGCCCACCTTCTGTTCTACATATTTATGAAGTGTCGGTACTGTCTTTTTGGAAAAGAAATTACGGCTTGGAAATCTCCAACTCGGCTCGGCACAAGCCATAAGTTCTCTGAACGGTGCAGAGTCCACTATTTGGAAAGGGAGGGACTGCAGTACCAACAACTTGGACAGGAGCACGGTCAGCTTCTGCACCTTAGGATGGTTGGACGCATACTGTTGTCTCTTTGAAATTGCCTCGCTGAATGACTGCTGGCGCCATGAGTAGCGAGGAGCAGGAGCATCTGGACTGGGAGATGATGTCAAAGAGAAACAGCTCCCTTCTGCAGAGGTGGTGAAGCCTTGACTGGCTGCAATGGCATGCATGCCACTGGGCGCTGCTGCTGCTGCTGTTGCTGCGGCGGCAGAATGGACCACCACATCTGAGCCACGTTTCTCCCAGGCCACCGGATGGTGACGCTGCATGTGTTGACGCAGGGCCGTGGTGCCAACGTTGGCTCCCTGGCCACGCTTCACTTTCTGCCTACAGATTCTACATATACCCATATTCGGCTCCTCCGATGTCTTAGCAAAGAACTGCCACGCCGCCGAGTTTCTGATTTTACCGCCAACGCTCCGCACTGAGTGACTACTGCCGCCGCTGCCTCGCTGAGCCCCTGTGCCGCTACTTTCTTGGACCTGCGAAGCGGGTTTTTTACCCGTGGCCGCTTGGCTCCCGAGCTCACACTACTGCTATCCTGCTGACTCACGGCCACACAACCCACTTGCTGGCTGCGCCGCTGCCTGACGCGCAAGCTGTCGCCCTCTTCTCCTGGCGATGATGAAGCCCTTGCCTCACCCGGCTCCCGACTGCGGTCGGCTACATCATCATCTATTTGTGTTTAATCGTCACTGCTGTCCTCATCACCAGTCTTGGTCACAACATGACCTCCCATGATACTCTCCACATCTATACTTTGCCACCTACAGTAGGGGATATTGGCCCCATTTCTTCGCTGCCAAGTAGCTGCTGACTGCCCTCCTCAAATTGTTCATCCTCGCAATATAGTGGCGCTGAGCCCAGACCACAAAGTAGATCTCTTGCTGAGGGTCCCGGATGGGACAGAGGCGGGTTGAGGACAGGGGAGGGCCGCTGACCTGCTCCTAGGCCATGCCAACTAAGGGTTGTGTCTGATGTTCCCACCGACTCTGGGCTGGGGTTGTCAGATGTCATCTGGGAGGAAGTGGATGACCTAGTCAACCAATCAAGAACCATTGGGTTGCAGGTCAGCACACGGCCGCTAGATGACAGCGGCAGTTGTGATCTCACCGAGTGACCCCTGCTACGACGTCCCCTTGCTGTGCTGCGACCAGGGCCTGCTCCAGGAATGTTTGTGCGACTGCCACTCGCAGGTGAAGAGCCTGCCACCTCTCTGTCTGACATACTGTTTGTTCTAAAATGTACAGACACTGTTTGATGAAGATATCTGTATATGATACATACACTCCAAATGAACCCAGTAACAAGCGTGGGTAACCATTGGATATAAATTGCGCTCCACAAATGGCCAGGAAAAATTTACTTGTATGAGTCGTTTAAAAACACAGTGTATTTTAATGAATGTAAAAGCACAAACAGGCTTAATTAACCTTCGGATATGAATTATGCTACAGGAAAAATGTCTTTTTTGGTGGTGAAAAAGACGGTTTCTTTTAGTGACCACAACAGCAGAATAACACTTAATTAACCCCTGGATGTAAATTGCGCAAAAGAATTGAGCAACCAAAAATGAAGTGGTATTTGGATTCTAAAAACGCTGTTTCTTTAAATGAATACAACAGGAACAGGCTTAGATAACCCTCCGATATTCAATGTGCTGTGAACAGATAGCTTTAACATATATATGCAGCTGCATTGGACACACACTGGACTTCAGTTCCAATACCCTACAAAATCAGAATTAGAACGTTAAGAGAAGCAGTCTCTGAGACAAGCTGTGACACCCCCCAAAAATCGCTCTATGAAAATGAGTTCTTTAGTAAGAGATATCATTAGCAGCCGTGGCAGCACCTTCCCTAATCAGTACAGTGAGAGCGGTATGAGCTCCCAGCGTCGAGCCCGGACTTATATAGTGCGGTGACGTCACAGAATCCCGCCGGTCTCTGATTGGCTTCATCTCTGCACATGTCATGTAGTCTATGCCCTTCTTCCTCCCAGAGTTCTTTGCCACATGTAACACCATGTGCTCGCAGCTATTTTAATTAATCAAAAGCACACTTCGTTCACGCGAAGTGCCCCAAACTTTGACTTCGTTCAGAACCGAAGTTTTCCTGAAATTCTAAACGAATTCCACGTCGTTACAATCAATTCGACCATCTCTAGTGCTAATATTCAAAAAGGCGGCAAAAAGTGATCTTGGAAATTATAGGCCAGTAAGTTTAACCGTTGTAGTAGGTAAAATATTTGAAGGTTTTCTAAGAGATGCTATACTGGAGTATCTCACTGAAAATAAATGTATAACTCCGTTCCAGCATTGGTTTCTATTAGGAGATTAGTTCTAGACTGGATTTTGGTGAGGCACTAGATTTCATATAGCTAGATGTTTCTAAAGCATTTGATACTGTGCCACACAAAAGGTTGGTAAGTAAAATGAAAATGCTTAGACTGGGGGAAAATGTTTTCAAGTGAGTAAGTAACTGGCTCAGTGATAGAAAACAAAGGGTGGTGATTAATGGCACATACCTGGACTGGATTCCTATTACTACAGTAGTAGGGTACCACAGGAGTCAGTATTGGGCCCTAATCTCTTTAAAATATTTATTATTGACCTTACAGAAGGATAATACAGTAGAGTATCAATCTTTGAAGATGACACTAAACTGTGTAAAGTAATCAACACAATAGAGAATAATGTTCTATTACAAAGGGATCTAAATAAGCTAAAGGCATTGGCAGAGAAGTGGCAGATGAGGTTTACACAGATAAATGCAAAGTTATACACATGGGAAGGAAAAATCCATTCCATGATTACTTGTTTAATGGAAAACGCTGGGTAAAAGTGACATAGGGAAGGACTGGGGAATCCTAGTGGACAGTAAACTTAATTGTAGCATCCAGTGTCAGGCAGCAACTGCCAAGGCAAATAGGGATGGGATGTATTAAAAGGGGCATGGATGCACATGATGAGAACATTGTTCTCCCATTATACAAATCCCTGATCAGACCACACATGGAATATTGTGTAGTTTTGGGCGCTAGTGCTCAATAAAGACTTGGAGAACTTGAACAGGTTCAAAGGTGGACAATGAAAATAATGAAAGGACTGGGTGAATGACAATACCCAGAAAGATTCACAAAATTAAGGTTATTTAGTTTAGAGAAAAGATGGCTTTGGAGTGACATAAAAAATATGTTTAAATACATCAAAGGTCAATATAGAGATCTCTTCCAAGATCTATTTATACCCAGGACTGTATAAAGAACAAGGGGGCATCCTCTATTTTTAGAGTAAAGAAGGTTTCTACTTAGACATAGAAAGGGATTTTTTAAGAGCAGTGAGATTGTGTAACTCTCTGACAGAGGAACCTGTCATGGTGACTTCACTAACAGGGCTCAAAAAAGGCCTGCATGCATTTGTAGTGTGTAATAATATAAGAGGTTATAATGATCCAGGGATTTATTCAGACTGCCAGATTGCAGTCAGAAAGGATTTTTTTCTCTGAAATGAGGATAAATCTACCTCATGAGAGTTTCTGCCTTCCTTTGGCTCTACACTATAGGACAATAGACTGAACTGGATTGACGTCTGTCTTTTTAAAGCTTTACAAACTATTTAACAATTTATTTAAATAAACACTCCCCAACACCAGCCCTCCTTGACCATTTTATTAAGGAAATAGATGCAACGCTGGTCCAACTTAGTCCAGAGAATACATTGTAGTCCTAAAGGGAAATTTGTAAAGTAAAAAAAATCCAGAAACTCTACATATGAGGCATCACCCAGCTGTCCCGGATTCTGAATAGCTTATTTGGTGCCCGGGAAAACTGGGTGACATCCCCCACAGCAGGCATCCAGGAAAGCTGCGTGTCACCTATCCTTCACAGCAGACAGCCAGATTTTCACGATGCCTGCTGGAGGGGATGAGGCATCTCCCAGCTTCCTCGGATGCTGGATAGGGTATTCATTCCCTACATCAGTCACCCAGAAAAGCTGGGTGCACGCTGTAGGTGTTGGGTGAGACTTAGCTTTCCTGAATTCTGGATAACCTATCCAGCATCCGGAGAAGCTGGATGATGCCCAATGCCCCACAGCAGACATCCAGAAAAGCTGTATGCATGTAGTTGGGGATCCATCCTGCTTTACCACGAACTAGATAGCCTATCCAGCATGCTAGGAAACTGGATGACATCCCCAACACCAGGCATCCAGCCCAGATGGATGCCTGGTGTTGGGGGATGGGGCATCACCCAGCTTCCCTGGACATTGGATAGGTTATTCAGTGCCCTAGAAAGCTGGGTGACATCTCCCACAGCAGGCAAACAGACTAGCTAGTTGTCTGCTGTGGGATATAGGTGCTACTCTACTTTTATGGATGCTGGATAAGTCATGGGGAGACAGATAGAGGGGACAGGGATTGAAGGGGTGATGGAGGACTCTTACCTCCCTCTGCTATGTGTGCTGCTAAAGGTAGACTGTATAGTCTAGCTGAGGGGATGGGGTGAGTTCCCTGCAGACAGGACGTCAGAGGAGCATCTTTGGCACCACTGTTCTTCTACACTTGCTGATTGTCACCTGGCCTATGAAGCCTGCAGCAGAGATTTTGCATCAGGAGGAAAACTCGTAACAGAGAAGGTCAAGTAGATGTTTACTACCTACCCCATGTGGGGCTAAGTCGGAAGAGACTTCTGTTACTGTTGATGGGTTTATTGCAGTCATGGAACGATTTGTCAGCAAATTTGCAAGGTTACAGCCTAAGGTAAGCTATCGTCATCTGAGAGCATTCTCAGGTGTCACTACTACCCAAGCTGGAGAAGATGGGTATGAAACATGGAGAGATGTTGGATGGACGCTGTGAAGAAGTAGAGAATAGTAGAGTTTGAAGGGACCATCTATGGAAGTGGTACAAGCTGCTTGGTGGCAGCATATAGATGCCCTAGAAGCTGCTTTTGGGTTCCCAGAAGATTCCATTGATCTTCTGTAAACTGCACCACCTACCAAGATCCTGGTGAGAAGATGTCCAATTATCTTTACCAAAAAGACAAGCTGGTTCACAGAATAATGTCCAAAGGTGGGCTTAACCCCGGAAATATTGACCAATGCTGTGTAGACCAAGTACTGCGAGAAGGTTTAACTCAAGACCGCATTGCTTAAAGGCTGAGGTGCAGTGATAAAGAAAAGATTCCCCGTTCTTTCCATCAATGTGACAAGGAAATGTGACAAGAGGAAGCCATCATCGCAGCTAGAGAGCAGACCTTCAAGAGAGTGACTGCTGTGGCTTTGAAGCCTAAGGAACGTGAGTAAATAGAGGAGCTTCTGAAAATCACTGAGAAACAAATTGTCAACTCTTGACTGCTCAGTCTAAAGAAGTGGAAAAACTGAAACAGATTGCTGAAGCCACAATAGCAAGAAAACAGAGCAGGCAATTGTTAGTAAAAATAGAGATGGATATATAAATTCATTGGGGTGCTATGTCTATGGGAACAACAGCCATATAGATAGATAACGCCTATCACAAGGATAGGCTGTTGGGAAATGGGGGAAGTAAAATCCCAAACTGGCCCCCCTCAACATCAAAGGTGTACTCTACTACTCCATCAATTCCTACTTCATCAGGACAACTTGTTGAAGGTTTAATGCTCTGCATGTACAAGCCTGTGTTAACGATCGCTCCTGGGCTATGTTATTAGATAGCGGGTCTCAAGTGTTAATCATTTTTGAGGAATGGTACAAAAAGTACCTATCAGATGTGTCCCTCGAGCCCCTTTCTGGACTTTTGGTCTGGGGATTAAGTTATCCCTACAGAAGATATGTGTCTATCACATTACGAAAAAAGTCACTGAATACTCTCCGTTAGTAACCAAGAGTTTGGAAAACAAATAAATCACTGCAATCTAAACCTCAAACTCTAAATCTAAAATATAACTTTTATTAAATACTTATAAAAAATATAGACAACCTCCTAAGCAGCATCATCACCTGCTCATAATATATAGTACGGACGGTGTAATAACTGTCCCTAAGGGAACCCTAAATTCAACATAAATGAGGTAGGGTAGTCGTCCTGAAAGGGTCGGCCCCACCTGTAAAGTCTCACCCTATTATTGTCCTATCGAGTCCCTTTGCTAATCAAGTGTATATAGATGTAATACACATACTTATATAAAGCCACACATTGGATACATTCAATAAGGCATGTATCCAAAGGATACCAAAAACACCGCCGTAATCTAACAATCAATTCCAATACTCAAAAATCAGTGAGATCATGTATTAAAATATAAGATAAACGTATAGGACCTTCTCTGCTTTCCTTTCTATTTCCCAATGCGTTTCCCCTTGTTAGATGCTCCAGGGTTCATCAGGGGAATGTACATAGGTCATACTGATACAGGGAGGCAGCGGCGATATTGCTGCAAGATATACTGATAGTGGACGCCATTACTAGATAGGTCCTACCTTTTTATAACCGCAGTATTTTCCCCAATCCACGCTGGAGCGCTCGGCGTGCATGCCGATCTACTGCGCATGCGTGAATGTCTATCCGCAACCATGGAGACCCGGCTGTATTTCAGGTCATGCGCAGTACAGCTGAGCTCTGGCGAGACGCGCAGACATCAAACGTGTCTCCAAAACGAACTATACCATCACGGAGCTCCATATACAAGAGTAGTGAAGAAATGGCATTAAGCAAAACAGCCGCATAACATGTGCACAGATCTAATATACACATTGCTATTACAACATAGTTCACTGGCCCCACGATTCTCCAGACAGTCAAAAGATGAAAAAGATATGTAAAAAAGATCTCGTGGGACATAAACTCCATTCAGGTAAAAAGGACAAACATAAAGCATGTCTCTCATACAACCTGAAACGTCATAAATTGGGGAAAAATGAAAGGTGATATTTGACAAGGATCTTGTAAGGGCCTATTTTACATACCACGATAATATTAAATGATCTGTAAGGGGGTAAAGTGGATAAGTATCCACAAAAAAATCTTCTCTAGGGTGTGGACATATCAGTAAGGTCTCGTAATAAATAATGTTCAGTAGGGAAGCAATGCTACCAGTGGATATTAGTTATGGGGTATCACCTGACCACTCATCTTGAAAGACCTACTTGGAGTATAAAGTTGAAGCGAGAATTAAATGAGGCCTATAGATTGGCTGAACAGGCTTCTGGTTGATCAGGGAGGCACAACCCTTAATGACTGTAGAGTTTGTGAGCAAGTTTTGCAGCCTCATTCACCAACTAGGTCTTCCTGGAAAACACAAGCTTGCTGATAGGTGGCATCCAGAAACCTATGTGGTAGTAGAACAACTGCCTGGTGTTCCTGTCTACAGGATGAAGCCTGCAAATGGAGGTGGATTTGTCAAGACCTATCATCACCAGCATCTGTTACCAGTGGGATTAAAGATCCATTTCAACAGCCACAAGACAACAGAGTCCAGTCCACCACCAGACCTCTCAAGAGGAGCTATCAGCATCTACAAAGTGCCAGTTCTGTGATCATTTTTGCAGGCAGTGAGAGCAAATCCAGTGACTAAAGGGGGCCAGTCTACAGATTGGGTAACAACCCCTATCCTACTGTTGAAGATCAAAAAAATTGATCCTTTGAGGTGGATGATCAGGAAGAGTCTAGTTCAGAAGCCAGCCAGTTCTGTTTTCAGTTTGGGGAGAACTTAGATATGATGAAGTCATCAGGTGAGGAAGTAACCACCACAGAACCAGATCCTGAAAATCAAGAGTCGGGGGTCAAGGAGGGAGTCTCTGCAGTACATCCCGAGCAGGACACCAGACCATCCATGATGCTGACCTTTGATATGATTTGGCATAATACTGAGATCCTCAGAGTTGTACACCCTAGATTTAGTGACATGTGGCCCTATTTTCCCTCAGTTTCTGTAAGACATGGTGATTTATGTGTGTCTGATCGTGGTGGTATTCAGGATGCTTTAACACATGCTTGTATTCCAGGTGGTGAGTCTTCATTTCATGCTTGGACACTTTCAGAGACTCACCAGGGAGAGAGTGTAACCCCCAAAGGGAAGCAGTGCATACAATGGATGCTATAGAAGTAGGCATTCACTCTTCCTTCCCAGAGATGCATTGGGCTTCACTAACCATTAGCCCTTGCCTGGCAGCATCATTGAAAGTGGAGAGAGATAAAGGAAGAGGAGCTGGAAAGGAGTGTGGAGATTGCAGAGGAGAGAGCGAAAGAGTTCACCAATTTACCATGAGAGGAGAGAGGGGACAGCCTGTCAGCTACAGAACCCCACACAGGAGAATCCTACCCCCATTTCCCAGGGCATCAAGAACCTAAATGTGACAGCAGCAAGATTGTGTCCAGTGTGATAGTAGCCATGCTGATATGAGTGAGCAGATACAGTGAAGGAAATAATTATTTGATCCTTTGCTGATTTTGTAAGTTTGCCCACTGACAAAGACATGAACAGCCTATAATTTAAATGCTAGGTTAATTTTAACATTGAGAGAATATCAAAAATAAAATCCAGAAAATCACATCGTATAAATTATATAAATTTATGTGCATTTTGCAGTGAGAAATACCGTATATACTCGAGTATAAGCCTTCCCGAGTATAAGCCGAGGCACCTATTTTTGCCACAAAAAACTAGGAAGACTTATTGACTCGAGTATAAGGGCTTGTACACACGACGTTTTGGATCCTTTTTACGATCCGTTTTTGAGGAGTGGAAAGCGGAGCCAAAAAACGCAACAGTTGATACTTTATTTGGATCCATATTGTATCCTTTGTAACTTGCATTTTACGGATCCGCTTTCCTGATGCGTTTTTATCTCTCTCTTCTCTCCCTCTCTCTCTCCTCTCTCTTCTCTCTTCTTCTCTCTCTTCTCTCTTTCTCTCTCTTCTCTCTTCTCTCTCTTCTCTCTCTCTCCGCCTCAAATCCATTCATGCCTGCCTGCGCCTCAAATCCATGACTTTTGGATATGGGATGAACCTCCACTTCACCTAATACAACCCATCTTGAATTCTAGAATAAAGCCACAACACACACACTATACTTTTGGTGTCAAAATGGCCACAGCTTTATTTAAACCACAGAAATACAACAATTAGAGATATTCCCAGCTGTCTGACATGCAGTACTCGGCCAGACAGCATAAAAGGGGCGGCACGCTCTGGCTTGCTATTCTAGCAAAGCCAGTACACTTTAGGGTCAATAATGACCCTTCTGAAGATCCTCACTCCTGCTTAACCACCGTGCCCGCCCCTGGATGACATTACCATTATGCCATCCTTAAAGCTGGCCACTTCCAAAGCTCAGCCTCTTCCCACCCTGAGGTTTAACATACTGTATTAGTTCAAATTAGTCCAACATAACATGGCCTGTAACTTCTACCTGACTCCTGAACCGCAACATAAAAGCTGTGACAGTTTATGCCATAAACATATAAAACTTAACATTCATTCACGTATTCATTTATTTTATTACATATAAAACTTTTTTTTTTCTTTAATTATTATATATTTTTTTCCATTTTTTTTTTTTTTTACCAATTTAGCAAATCCCAGACTCACTAGGAGTCATCTGACAGCACTCAGGAGAGGAAAAACCCCCTGTGGAGGAAACCTCTAGGGAACCATGGATGAAGGATTGCCCTTCCCTTGGGCTTAAGGATAATGCCAACATGTAACTCAACAATCCAAAATAAAAACTGTTCGTCATACCCCATAAAAATGGAAGCAATATAAACAGATACAATAATACATGCCTCATTGTACAGACAATAGCTAAACACAAACTGAAAAGCATTCATTAAAATTTGGGCGGGTGGGAGGGACACGTTTCCTCAAGTTCTACCAGAGAGTGAAAGAGGAAGAGGAGGGGCTGACAGGACCTTATATCTAATCCTAAACCCCACCCTCCTAACAGTAGCATCCTACCCTTCTGCCTACTCCTCCCCCTTACAGCACAACTACCCCCACAGCTCATATCTGTGAAGAGCTAGAAGAGCATCCAGACACTATAAATTGCACTCTCAACAACATGTCCCCTTCTGCTCAAAGCTCATAACATTAAAATATTAAGCATATCTACTCCATCTGCTTAGATCCATACAGCTATACAGCCGGGAACTAAAAGACTATAAAAGGCGCTCTAGGTTCCCCCCTCCCAAAGTCATGTCTCCCCTTTGCTTAAGCTCCGGGGGGGTTCTTTCATGCCTGTCTGCACCTCAAATCCATTCATGCCTGCCTGCGCCTTAAATCCATTCATGCCTGCCTGCGCCCGCTCAGCAGTGGCCACACAGCCGAGCTCAGCAGCGGACGCACAGTCGAACTCAGCAGCGGACGCACAGCCGAGCCCAGCCATCCATCCATCCATCTCCCTGCAGCACCTCGCCGCCCAGCCATCCATCCCCCTGCAGCACCTCACCTGTCCAGCCGCCAATGCCCCGTCCATCCAGCCGCCGGCGCTCGCCGCCGATGCCCCATCTGGCCGCCAACTGCGCTTTTCGCATCCGCTTTCAGGACACAAAGCGCGGCTGATACGTACCAGGAATGTGGAGCGCTTTTGGACAGGTGCCAAAGGCGGACTCCATTATCTCCTACGGGCTTTCACTTGCGTAAACCGCAATAAGAATTGACATGTCAATTCTTAAAGCGGATGCGAAAAGCGCAGTGCAGGATAGCTCTCAAAAGCGCATCGCCGATCTCCCGTGAGAACAGCGATGCGCTTTTGCTATTGAACACAATGTTAATCACAGTGACAATTGTTAGATCCGTAAAACGGATCACAAATATGTCGTGTGAACAAGCCCTAAGCCTAGGGTGGAAAATGCAGCGGCTACTGGTGAATTTAAAAAATAAAAATGGATACCAATAAAATTTCATAGGCAGGTATAAATAGTTTAAAATCCCCCATAGGCAGTTATAGGCAGGTATATGTCCTCTATAGGCAGGTATAGGCAGTTTAATGTCCCCCATAGGCAGGTATATGTCCCCCATAGGCAGTTATAGGCAGGTATATGTCCTTATAGGCAGGTATATGTCCTTATAGGTAGGTTATAGGCAGGTATATGTCCCCATAGGCAGGAATAGGCAGGTTATAGGCAGGTATATGTCCTTATAGGTAGGTTATAGGCAGGTATATGTCCCCATAGGCAGGAATAGGCAGGTATATGTCCTTATAGGTAGGTTATAGGCAGGTATATGTCCCCATAGACAGGAATGGGCAGGTTATAGGCAGGTATATTCCCTTATAGGTAGGTTATAGGCAGGTATATGTCCTTCTAGGTAAGGTATAGGCAGGTATATATCCCCATAGGCAGGAATAGGCAGGTATATGTCCTTCTAGGTAGGATATAGGCAGGGTATAGGAAGGTATATGTCCCTAAAGGCAGGTATAGGCAGGTAATAGGCAGGTATATGTCCCTAAAGGCAGGTATAGGCAGGTAATAGGCAGGTATATGTCCCTAAAGGCAGGTATAGGCAGGTATATGTCCCTAATGGCAGGTATAGGCAGGTATATGTCCCTAAAGGCAGGTATAGGCAGGTTATAAAAAATACAAATACAAACACTTACCTCACTCCCTCGCCGCTCCGCCTCCTCGCTGTCCGGCCTCCCGCGTGCTATCCTACGTCTTCCCGGCACAGGTGGGTGATGTCATCAGGCCGCGCACGCAGCGTGATGACACATACTGCCTGTGCCGGAAACTCCGGACGGCCGCAAATCTGCTTGCGCCCTTCCGGAGTCCACTGCGGCGCAGGGAGCGCTCGCTCTCTGCACCGCAGTGGTATCTCTTCACCTGCATGCGCTCCGGAGGAGTCGCATATAGGGGAAGAGATCGCTGACAGCGCACGGGCCATGGCAGTGCCCGTCGCTATCAATTACTCGGGATTCTGCTATATGCGCTGCCTGAGAAGTCGCATGTAGCAGAAGGGTCCCTGCCAGCGCACAGGCCATCGCAGTGCCTGAGCGCCGACAGTGACTCAAGTATAAGCCAATGAGCTCAATTTTTGTCTCATCTGACCACAACACCTTCTCCCAATCACTCACACAATCATCCAGGCTTTCGTTGGCAAACTTCAGATGGGCCTGCACATGTGCATTCTTGAGCAGAGGGACCTTGCGGGCACTGCAGGATTTTAAACCATTACGGCGTAATGTGTTACTTATGGTTTTTTTGGTGTAGTTCCAGCTGCCCTGAGATCATTAACAAGTTCCCCCTGTGTAGTTTTAGGCTGATATCTCACCTTCCTCATGATCAAGGATACCTCCATGTGGTGAAATTTTGCATGGTGCCCCAGATCAAATGTCGATTGACAGTCATTTTGTATTTTTTCCCAATTTTTTTACTTTGGGAACCCAAAAGTTGTCTCCTTTTCCCCCAGCGTTTTATTATGATTTTGTACCCCTTTCCAGCTTTGTGAGGTCTTGATCTTGCCCCTAAACATCCTTAAAAAAGCTCTTTGGTTTGCCCATGTTGCAGAGGTTTGGGTCTGACTGATTGAGTCTGGGGACAGGAGTCTTTTAAAGGACTTTTAAAGGGACAGTTTGTTTTTTTAATGCAGGTAACGAGTGTTTTAAGAAGAAATCTAACTGGTCATTAGGAGCCAAAATTTTCTTAATAAAATTTTTTAAAGGGTTTGGTGGGGGATAAAATATTTATTTCTCTCAGCAAAATCAAAAAAATGTTAAAATTTATAAAATGGATTTTCTGGTTTTTTATTTTGGATATTTTTTTTTGCCGTATGAGAAAGGGTCAAACGATCTTGCGCGCTAAACAAGCGGAGCGCGCAAGATCGCGGCAGGGAAAACCGGCGGTTTTATTACCGCGGGGTTTAATCCCGGGCATCCCCCGGCCGGAGGATTTTCCCGGCGGGGGGGGAAAAAAACCCCCAATTTTCGCGACATCGTGGTTGCGAAAATCGTGGCTGCTGGCGGCGGAGTAAGTTTCCTGCCGCCTGAGATCCGGCGCTTTTTTTAATTTTTGGCCGCGGAGCGCGTTACTGCCTCCCCTTTCCAGGAAAGCCCGGTGCTGTTTGACGGGCACCCGGGTTGTTAGGTTTAAAGTCAGATCCCCACAATGCATTGTGGGCGCGGGGACTGACAGTTGCCAGGAGCCCAGTATAAGTAAAAGCTGTTGCTATCCTATTGCATGAACAATTTGAAAATCGTTCATGAAATTTTTCCCCGGGGGAAAAGTGAAAAAGGTGGGGGAAAAAGAAAAAAAAAATTGAAAAAAAAGTAAACACAAACACAAAAAATAAAAAAAAAAAACACGTACTCCCCTTTTTCCCCTTTACAAAAGGGGCAATCCCCCCAAAAAAGATAAAAAATAAAAAAAGTCCCCATATTTGTATTGCCGCGTGTAGCCCCCCACCCTATAAATTCTGTCATGAAAAAAAAACCCCTTTACGGTGAAGCCTTAAAAAAAACCCCCAAAAAACCTTTCACGGGGAATTGCGATTTTTGTTCATCCTGCGCACAAAAAATGGAGAAAAAAGGGTCAAAAAAAAACCCCTCTTATAAAACAAAAAAGTGTCCCAATTTTAAAATGTAAAGTCCATCCACAAAAAAAACGTCCTTACACAGCTCTGTATACGGGAAAAAAATTAAAAAGTTTGGCAAATAAAAGTTTGCGATGCAAAAATATTGTTTTACAAAATTTAAAAACACTTTTTTTTAAAAAAAAATTTTGCTTTTAAATAAGGGAAAATTCAAAATTGGGTATCACCCTAATTTATCTCAAACCCCAAAAGGTTTAATCTTTAAAAAGTCACAGATACGGGACGGTGAACGCTATAAAAAATAAAAAAAAAAAAACTTTGCCCAGGGTTTTCAGTAAATTTTTTTCACCCCGCCTTCCAAAAAACGGGGTTTAAAAAAACGATCATAAAATCTTGCCCCCAAAAATGTTACCAATAAAAAAATTTTAAATCAAACCCGCAAAAAAAAGTCCCCATACAGCTCCATAAACAGAAAAAAAAAAAAAGTTATGGGGTCTCAGGGTGCGGTGTTTCAAAAAAGTGTTTTTTCCCTTTTCCCAAATAAAAGTGTTTTTATTTGGTAAAAACAGTAAAAAATTTAAAAAAAAAATATAAAAAGTGGTATTTGCAAAAATCGTATAACCTGCTGGGGCAAAAAAAGCATGTCATTTTACCCCCAGTGACCCCTGTAAAAAAAAAAAATAAAAAAAACTACCCCCCCGGATTGCTGAATTTTTTACAAAATGCCTCACAAAAACCCAAATAAAAAGTGATCAAAGCATTTACATACCCCCCGTTAATTTGGGACCAAAAAAAACTTTAATCAACTCGTTTAAAAAAAAGCCCCCAAGCAGCTAAAAATACAAAAAAATTAAGAAAAAAAACTATGGCTGTCGGAATAGGGGGCAACATAAAAAAAGCAACTTTTTATTAAAAAATGGGTTCTAAATTTTGTAAAAGTAAAAAACATAAAAAAAAAATATTTAAAAAATTTTTTTCATTGTAATTTTTACCGACCCCCATAGTAAAGGGTTTTTCCCTTTATTTATCCCCTATGGCGAATACTTGGGAAAAAAGAACCCCAAAAAAAATGGCGGAACTGCGTTTTCCCCCCCCCATTTCCCTGGCCCCCCTAAAAAATAATAGGAACCCCCTGTGCGCCCAAAATGAAAATACCCTAAGATGAGATCCCTGAGGGGGTTGGGAAACCAAAAAAGGGGGCAACTTCTGGAAGGTTTCACCTGTTCTGGATTTGGGCGCTTTGCAGATGCGGAAAGGCCCCCCAAAATCTGTGCGCCAAAAAGGGCCCAAAAAGGCTCCCCCCTTGTACCCTGCCTGTGCCCAAAAAAAACGTTTTAAACCCCACATGTAGGGTATTGCCGAAATTTTGGGAAAAAATTGGTAACACAAATTTTTGGGGGTTTTTTTAAAAATTTCCCTTGTAAAAAAATTTAAAAATTTTCAGCCCAAAATTGAGATTATTGGAAAAAAAAAAAATATTTTTTTATTTCAGAGCGAACGCCCAAAAAAAATTTTTGGAAAAAAAATGTTTGGGGGCGATACACTCACTAACCTTTTGGATATTTTTCCCCTAAGGGGTGTAGTTTCCCAAAATGGGGGCTTTTTTGGGGAATTTTTTTAAAATTTTTGGGAAACCCTTTGGGGGGTCCCCAAACCCCGGGGAAAAAACCCCTAAATAAAATTGTAATGAAAATGGGCCCAGAGTCCGTAGGTGCTCCCCCTATTTTGGGGTTGTGGGTTTAGCCAAATAAT
>JAODAL010026699.1:0-56268 GCA_025379985.1 Phyllomedusa bahiana | reverse complement strand
TTCAATCGTTCCTTTTTGCTCCGGGGCCATGAGTCGAAATGTTTTTTTAAACCACCTTCCATTCACTTTTTTTGGGACATGGAGGGGTTGGAAACAAACTCAGTAAAAATCCCTTTGCCCCCCTTTGTCGCTCAAAAATTTTTAATTTGGCCTGATTTGGGTTTTTTTTTAGTCTGGACAAAATTGCCCCGATCAGTATTCCCCCGTAAACCCCCTTTGGGCCTGTGCCCCCAAACAACTGGGGAAATTTTCCCGGGGCCTGGGGGTTGCCCTTGTTGAAAACCTAGCCCCCAAACCCCTTGAAAATTTTTTTTTGGGAATTTCCCTCGTCTTGTTGCCAAAAAACGTAAAGGAAAAAAGCGCCAGATAAAAGTCATTTTCCCCCCCAGAGGAAAACGATCAAAGATGGGGGGAGAAAAGGTCCCGGAATCAAAAAATGGGGAAATGACCATGTCCCCCTATCTTTGCCTCCTTTACTCGTCAAAAATAAGCCCTCGGATCCCGAACACATAGTCAAACCTTTCGCCCCAGCTTTTAAGGGGGGTTAAGAGTATGGGAAAATTCCCTTTTTCCCTTTCGGGTTGAAATAAATAGGGCCAAATGGGCTTTAAAAATTGAAATTTTCTATAAATTTTCCCAAACTTGTTTGCCTAAATTTCCGGTATCAGATTTTCAAACCCCTCTTCTCGTCCTATCCTCCAGAGGGGAAACGACCATGGTTAAAATCCCCCCCAAAATTTTTAACAACTAAAGGATCTTGAATGATTTTTCGTTTTCCATTTGCCTAAAAAAGGAAGATTTCCCCTAAAAAAATTTTGGGGGCCTATATATTAAAAAAAGGAAAAACATCCTTTTCCCAATTTAAACTGTTTTGGAGTAAAAAACCCAAACTGCCCTCTGAATCTTTTTCTTGTTGCGAACTTGTCCTTTAAAAATTTTTATAAAGGGTATGTGATAACCCCGGCCTTCCCCCGGCCCCCCTGCAGGGGGACCCATATACCGGGCCGGGCCATAAAAAGCGCATGGGGAAAAAAATCCCTGCGACAGATGTGCCCTCCTGCAAAAAGGCGACATCCACCCCTAAGCTTTTTAAAATGCGTGTAACCATCCCCCTCTTCTCGGGAGAGCGGAGCCCTTAACGTTCCACGACAAAAATTTTCATATTGGAAAAGTACCTATGTGTTAAAGGGAAGTGGTCTCTGGGGGAAAGTAAACCCCAATAAAAATCTGTAACTCTTAGAACTTAAACGGGAGCCCCAAAAGGGCATATAACGAAAAACCTTCTGCCCCCCACAGGAATAAAAAGAACTGGGCATGCCCCCTTTTGGGGGTTTTTTTTGGGGAAAAGTGCCCCTTCACTTTTTTCCATCATGGTACAAAAGGGGTTATAACAACAGAACTCAAAACGGAAATTTAGAACGGGTTTCCTTGAAGGAACAGGGGCTATGATAAGGTCAAATGCCCCCAACAAATAAAAATTTACAAATTCCTCAGCGAAATTTGCCACATAAAAATTTTTTTCAGGTATCTATTCCGAAAGTCTCCCCTTCTCCGGGTTGCTTTTGGGGACAAAAAAGCGTGGGGATTCTGCCTTAGCACGACTTCTATTGCCCTTTTTTCATTCGCCTATGTGTGCGCTCTGAGGGGGAAAGAGTTTTTTAGGGGGCCAAAGGCAAAGGGAGATTTTGGAGCGGGGTTCTGCGGGAAATTCCCTCACAAAGGAAATTTTTTTGTGCATCTGCTGGGGGAGTAAAAAGTGGAAGTTTTTTCCTTTCTTAGGGAAAAAACCGAAGGATACCGGGTAGAGAAGAAGCAAAGCGTTTTTTGGGGTAATGGAAAAGTTCAGAAAAAACCCGGTGAAAAAAGCTTTTCGTTTTTCCGAACCCACTTTGGGGGGAGAAGTCCTCGAAAAATTAAAGGAATTATTTTCCCCCCTTAAAGATCAAAACTGATCTAAGCGTTTAAACCCCCCCAAAAGAATTTTAACCTTTTGTCTGTAAAAAACCAAGTTTTTCAAAATTTAATTTGACTTTCCCCCGGGGTCTTAGGGCCTAAAAGGGTTTTAAATGAGGGATGTAAAAGGCTGCGAATCCCCCTAAGGTCTGGACCAAGACGGGGGCCCCCTCTCGACTTTACATATTTGTCTAAGCCCAGCGCCTCGGGTATTTTCTTTTTTCGAAATAGGGGAAAACCAAGGTCTCTTCTGGACTATCTCGGGAATCCCAAAAGATTCAAAATTCTGCTTTCCGGGAAAATTCTATTTTCTAGATCTTGGGCCCTTTTCACTAGGGGGCGGGTTCTCCTGGACGCCCTGACTGCAGTGTGACTTTGGGTTTTAAACTCTTTTATTTTGCAGTTTCTTGGTTCTGAAACACCCATGTGCGTCTAAACGTTCCAGAAAATTGGACTTTATTTTCCCCTTGGACCTGGGAAAAAAACTTTTGATATTGTGGTCGCTATTTAAAGGGCCCTGTATCTCGGGTAAAGAATTTTTCGTTCTACTTCAGAAACCATTTGCTTTAAAATCTTTTTGGAAGTAAATTTTCCCCTGGGGTTCCTGATTTTTTCTGTTTTTTCGGGTTTACCCAAAAAGGGGAATTTCTCCCCCCAGGAGAGGGGTAAAGGATTGTGGATCATTTGTGGAAGGGGTTCACCCCAAATTATAAAAAAACGCCCTTTCCCTTCGGGGGGAGGTGGGGATTGAGTTTTTGGGGTTTTTGGTTTTGTTGTTTTTTTTGGGGTTTGTTTTTTTTCGGGGCCCATTTTGTTAGAAATTTTTTCCATATAAAGGTATTTTTTTTTTAAATATCTTCATTTCCCGGGTCTTGCAATATCGTTTTTAATGGAGAAAACAATGGCTTTTAAAACACTTTTGGGAAAGTGAAATTTCAGGAGGGGTTTTCCCAAATTTTAATTAAGGGGTTTTAACAGTTTTGGGAAATTAAAATCTGTTCCTTGTTTAAATTCTTATAAAGGGGTACATTTTGTTCCCCCCTTGCTGCAGGTGATTCATTTTTAGTTTAGCGGGGCTGCTAAAGGGGGCATTAAGTAATCAGATATCTTAAAGGGAGAGTCGGGTTTCGGGGGTCCAGAAATCTATTGGTAACTGTCCTGTTGAAAGTTATTCCGGGTTCTTGTTAAAAAGGGCAAACAGTTTTCAAAAGGCAAATCTTATCTGGGGACCCTAATTAGGACCAATTTTAAAGAAAACCCCTTTTCAAGGTGCTCCTTTTTGCCTGGGGCTTGTGTTTTACTTTGGGGCAGTGTACACTGTTTTTTGGTCTTTGGAAATGGCTGCTGCTTCCTGGGCGGGGGGGGTTTTTTTCCAAAAAAAAATCCAAGCGGGGGGGGGGGCCTTATTCCAGAGCCCCCCCTTTTTGCCCCCCAGGTGGTGCTGAGGTAAGTGTTTATAATGCAGGGCTCTCCCCCTCCCCCCTCCCGCCGTTCCTCTTCCCCGGCCTCGGCTTTTTTGGTCTCCCCTTTCGATTTTGCCCCCCAGCGCCCCGGGTTTTTAAAAAAGCCCCGGGGCAGCATGAAAGGCGCCTTTAACCCCTAGTTTTCCCGCTCTTCCTCTCTCTTTTGCGGGCATTTCGGGGGCCAACCTTTACTTCCCTCAGATAAAAAGGCCCACGCGCGCTCTCCCCTGTAGTAATGGGGGCGGCCCCTCAGAGTGCTGCTGCGCTCGTCTCCCGCGGGCCTTCCCCCCGGGGGTGGGCCCCCAAACAGCTTCCCGTGACAGCGGGGGCTTACAATTACCGGGGGGGAAAGGGAAAACCCCGAGCGCGGGTTGGGGTTTTGGGCGGGTATATTTTTGGGCCGGTTGGGCCCCGGGTTCTCCCCGGAGCTGGGCCTCGTGGGTTTAGACCATGATGGGGGCCGGGAACCCCGGAAAGTCCCCGAATTGGCCCCCCTGCCAAATTTGGTTTTTGTTGGGGGGTTCCGAAACCCAAAAAGGGTTTCAGGTTCTGGTGAACCCTCTGGGTCTGCAGTCGGCACACTTCCCTTTTAAAACCAGCAGGGGTGGATTATCCCTTTGGGGGGAAAAGCCACCACCCTTTCATCAACATCTGGGGTACTCGAGGAAGATGGGGTATTCTCTCTGGAGGCAGCAGGCCTGGCTTTAAAAGTACATGGCCTCAACAGGTTCTGGTGTAAGATCCTGGCCGGCCCTTGCCTCCCTTCCGGCCTTACTTCAAAGATGGGTATATTCGGGTTGGGTTGGCGGATCACTTCGTAGACCAGTGGCTCTCATCGCCAACATAATTTTCCCTTTCTCCGGGCAGACTTGTTGCTTATCATCACTCGTACTCCACTTTGCACAGAGAGCTCTCTCAATCTCTGATCCACCGCCAACTCACGGGGAGTCATCCGGCGAGCAACCAGGTCATAAATTTCCTGGACCTTTCTGCGATGGTCCCCCATCCAAGTTTGGGGAGCCCACTTTGGCTTCTCTCCCTCACTCGGGACCATCATGAGACTGAATGGGCATCTTCCATTTCTCCCGAACATCAGCATGAATGGTGAATATCCCGTGGTTGAGTGTACTGTATTATTATAGACCCACACTAGCTCAGCCACAAAGTCCGGCCACCTCTCCCTCTTGTCTTCCTCCAAGGTCCGTAACATTTGCAGCAAGGTTCTGTTCATGCGCTCGCAAGTGCCATTCCCTTGTGGGTGGTAAGGAGTGGTCCGTGTCTTTCTGATTTGGTAGAGGCGACACAGTTCCTCGATCTCCTTACCCTCAAAGCAGGCCCCCTGATCGGAATGTAGCTGATTGGGGCAGCCGTACACTAGAATGAAATTTTTCCACAAGCCCAAGGCGGCGATCTCCGCTGTTTGGTCCCGGGTCGGAATTGCAATCGCAAATTTGGTGAAGTGGTCAATTATAACCAACAGATATTTGAATCCCCGTATGGATTCCTTCACAGTAAGGTAGTCCACCATGACCAGCTGTAGTGGATAAAACGACTGAATGTTCCTCACCGGCGCCTGCTGTTCCATGGCTCTTGCTAATCCACAATTCCTACATCTTTTACATACGTTCTCTGTCAGTTTTCTCATGTTCGGGTGGAAATAGTACCTCTGTAGCCACTCAAAGGTCTTAGCAGGGCCAAAATGCCCCTTCTTCTCGTGCAACCGCTGTATAATGCCCTCTACCTCTTTAGAAGGTACCACCACTTGCCAGACAGTGTCAATTTCCGAGGGCAGTTGCACTTGCCGGTAGAGTACCCCTTCTCGAACCATCAGTCGTTCCTTCTGTCACCATAGCTTTTTCCCTTCCGGCGACAGGACATTCCATTCCATTGTGGGACATCGATTCCACTGGAGCCAGCCTCGTACCCTTCGTATCTGGGGGTCACTCCCCTGTCGACTTCTCCAGTCTTCGACTGTGTCTCCAGTCCACACTTCAGTAGCTTGGTCCGATACAGCTGCTGACCTTTGGAGCAACCTTGGTCGATTGAAGTTAGGAATCTCGTTCTCCTCCCGTTCTTCATCGGTGATGCCGATGGGCCTTTCCACGGGGTTACGGGACAGTGCATCTGCATTAGTGTTTTCTCTCCATGGACGATACCGTGTTTGGAAATTGTACTTGCTGAGCCGGGCCATCCACCGCTGCTCCAAAGCCCCCAAGTTGGCGGTATCCACATGCACCAGAGGGTTATTGTCGGTCACCAGCGTAAACTGTGTGCCTGTCAAAATGTCCGCAATCTTTTGCGTTACGGCCCAAACCACCGCCAATAACTCTAGTTTGAAGGAACTGTAATTATCTGGATTCCTCTCACCATCTCTCAGAGTCCTACTGGCATACGCAATGACTCTCTCCTGGCCGCCCTGTACTTAGGTAAGGACAGCTCCCAAGCCTTTTAGACTCCTGTCGGTTTGTAACACAAAGGGCAAGCTGAAGTCTGCGTAAGCTAAGATTGGGGCACTAGTTAACAGTCTCTTTAGTTCTAGGAAGGCCCATTCAGCATCCTTATTCCATGGAAGTATTCTTCGCTTGGCCTCCTCTGGGGCCGCCCCCTGGAGAAGAGCATATAACGGGGCGGCAATCTTGGCAAAGTCTTTCGTGAACCGTCGGTAGTACCCTACAAGTCCGAGGAAAGATCTCAGTTCATTGGCCGTGTGAGGGGTGGGCCACTGCTGCAATGCCCGAACTTTGGAGTCTATGGCTTGTACCCCATCTTTAGAGACTACATGTCCTAGGTGCTCAAAACTGTCCCTGAACAGATGACATTTAGAGGGTTTCAACGTTAACCCATGCGACTCTAACCGTGCTAGCACTCGATCCAGCTGTTCTAGGTGTTCCGCGAAAGTGGGTGAGAATATAATTATGTCATCCAGATAAATGAGCAGACATTCATAATTCAAATCCCCCAAACACAGTTCCATCAGTCTCTGAAATGTAACCTAAGTGTGTTGCCTAAGATGTAGCACGTATCCATTTGACTGTTGTGGATGTTAATTTCAGTTTCTCCAGCCTTGTTTGGGTGTAATAATGAAGGTGTTGTTGCTCTCCCATAGACTTTAATGGTCATCGCGCATAATCGATGCTCACTATCGAAAAACCTTATCGATAGCGGCCGACTATCGACTATCGATTGATCTCGATAGCCAACGCAATCGCTCAACACTAGTAAGCATCTCTCACTGTGCAAGCGTTAAGACGCCAATAATCTACGCAGAACCGGAGAGTCCCGTCTTTCTTCTTTACTAACACGATCGGAGAGGCCCAGGGGCTCTTACTGGGCTGAATCACCTGTTGTTCCTGCATTTCCTTTAACATGTTCTTGACCTCCTGATAAAGGGCTAGAGGGATCTGACAGTAACGCTGCCAAATCGGAAGGGCGTCCCCAGTCGGGATCTCGTGCTCCAAGGTCTGCGTGAGGCCGAAGTCAGCCTCATGATGGGAGAAAGCACCCATATGGGCCGCCAGAACCAAGGACAATTTTCCTTTTTCTTCTACAGTCAACTTAGTCCCTTCTGGGCACACTGTGTTCATGACACTCTGAACTGAGGGGAAGGGGCTCTCTGCCGTCACCTGGCACAGGGTTACTATTCCCGCTTTCATCTCGGCCACCTCTAGCTCCCAATCCGGCTGTCCCAAGGTCTGTACCTCCTGTACCAGGTATACCTCTGCCATGTGGTCTCGAGAGGGCAGTGTCACTGTATGATCATTTAAATTCATGACCCGAACCAGTACCCGGCCACGGCGTACGTCACACAGAGTCCCACTGCTACTCCTTCCATCTGGAAGGCTGGCTCTACCATCACTGTAGTACCCTGTAGCTTCCTATCTGTACCTACAGGCAGGGAGATCAGCAACTCGTGCCTCGCCTGTACCCTTATCGGTTGAGAATGAGGTACCCTAATGCTGCCCTGTGACCCCTTCCAGCTCCCCTTTTATCCGGCACTGTCGGAAAGCCCGCTGTAAAGCCTGATGGGGTGGTTGATGATCAGGTACCTGCTTCCAGTACTTCGGTCCCAGCTCATGGGCCATCAGTCCGTCAATGGCTTGTAGTACATTCATACCCGGAATCACTGGTATTTGTGAATCCATAGTATTCTGCACCATCACCACACCCTTTCCTTTCACCAGGTGTCCCCAGAGCTCAATGTCAGCTTGCATGACCCCTTCAATCTGAATAGGAAGGTTATTAGCGGCTTTTAGACTCACCCAGGAGGCGCTGTCTTTAAACATGGTGGATGGAAAGTGTCTCTTAAATGCCGCCCTAGTGAGGGTGATGACTTGCGAGCCCGTATCCACCAGACAGGTCAATTCCACCCCATTAAACCTGGCTTTGATTACCGGGCTCTCCCCAATTAAGTATTTACCCTCCAGCATAGGGCATATCTCAGCATTTCCTCCTGCGGTTCGCCCCACAACCGCAGGCGGATCTAGTTTAAATCCCCCCCTGTTAGTGTCCCCACCCTGTCGGGGACAGTTCTTCATTAGGTGGCCTACTTCGTCACACTCCCAACACCTCGGTCTGTTATCTCTCATCCGTGTAGGCTCCCGTCTTCGGGTGAATCTCCCCGTTGCGGTCCCATGGGCCCGGTATGTCAACTACCTTGAGTCGCCAAAGTCCCTTGAAGTTCTCTCAGCGCTTCCTCCAGGGAATTCATTCTTAACTCCAGTGTGTTAACTCGGACTGGTGCCACCTCAGCTTGTGGCCTAACCGCGGTCGCCTCCACTTCCATCTCCTTCTCCCACGTGATCGTTTCCTTTAACACTTGGTGGAAGGTCAGGTGGGGGTCCAGTTTAACCCGCTCCCTTAAGGTCCTCTGTGGTGACTGACTTCTCAATCCTAGCAGAAATTGATCTCGCACCAGCAGCTCTGTATTGGTGAAGACTGCAGCGCCAGTTTCTTCTTTCTTTTGCAAAGCAGTCATGAGCTCCTGCAGGCCGTTCGCATACTGAGGTAGCGTCTCGTTCTCTTTCTGATAACGGGCGAAGAATCTCTTCCTTAACACTGCTTCTGATGAGACGTCTCCATACATATCCTCTAGGATACTCAGGATCTGCTCAAAACTTTGACGTGTAGAGTGCAGCATAACTGTTTTCTGGGCTTCTCCTTCAAGGGTACTGAGTGCCAATTCTGATTTCAGATGTGGGACGATGTTACACAAACGGGCAGCCCCTTCTAGTCTTTCCTTCCAAACTTGAAGCGAAACATTGTCACCACTAAACTTGGGTAAGTGGCTCAGTAGAGCGCCCACCGGGACTGTAGGTGAGACGCTGGACGAGGTGGAAGTAACTCTGTCAGTCGCCATATCTGTATCCATCCTGCCGCACTACGCCAAATGTAATATAACGGCAACCAAATAGGCAGAGTACTTTTCTTCTATACTTTAATGAACTAGAGTGAATACAAACAGTTCAAAAGAGATATTACTCAACAGGTATTGGGATTCAGTCCATCAATATCGTAGCGGTCTCTCTTCAGCGGCAAAGCCTGCATGTGGGGAGTCTCCCTCTCCCACGATGCGTGTTCTGAGACCCAACCAATAGCTCTTCTTGTAGGAACCTTGCAGAGGCACTGGTAAACCCTTATATCCTGATGGGTAGCATAGGCCCCACCAATTCTCTTCACAGAGCAGGGAGACACACACCCTACCTCCTTCCTCTGTCCTCTACTCGTCCTCTCTCGCCTCCAACTCCTCCCTTTCCTCTTCCTGTTCCTGTGTCTCCCCAAAATGTTTCCCCCTGTAATCAGGCAACTACCACACTTCACCTTTGATGTTCTGGCGCCATCTACTGGGCAAGAGGACATACTACAGCCCCTTGTTACACCTTGCTACACCTCGGCTGCCACTGCAAGCAAGTCACGTCAGGGGTAGCGACCTGGTAGACTCCCGCCGCAGCAAGTCCATCCCGCTTTGCGGCGGGCTCTGGTGAAAACCGGGACCTACCTAGATTCCGCTCCCAGACGTGGCTATTGCCATCGTCCCTGTACTGTGCTGCGATCTGTGGCGGCTCCAGTAACCTACTACTGTGTTCTTTGATGCTATCGTAGGATCTTAGCCCTCAGCTTGTTTTTTTCCAGCTGACGCTGCCATGACTTTATCAGGCTGCATTCCTGCTCAGTTTTGCCCCTGTAAGTGTCCAGGGAATTTTATAGTGAAGCGATTCTAAGAGCGGCGGCAGTCAAGTGCGTGTCATACTAAAACACAACATTGTATGAAGACCAAACCAAGCTCACTCTGCATATTTAAGCATGGCACAATGTTCTACAGCACCCTACAGGCTCTCTGCAGCCAGGAAATTAATTCGGGACGAAAATAATTTTGTCGGGAAATTCGGCGTAGTCGGCGAATCGAATTTTTGAGAAATTCTCCCATCTCTAAATATAAAACTTAGCCTGGTGTAATCTAACCCTGATATTGTGCTAAGCCTGGTGAAAACTACCCCTGATATAGTGCTTAGACTGGTGTAATTTACCTGTCATATAATGTAGTAGTTAGCCTGGTGTAACCTACTGCTAAAATAGTACTGAGCGTGGTGTAACCTACCCATAATATAATGCTTAGACAGGAATATCCTACCTGTGATATAGTGCTTAACCTGGTATATCCTACCCCTGATTTAGTACTTAGCCTGGTGTAACCAACCCCTGATATAGTGCTAACCTACCAGAAATATAGCATTTAGTCTGGTGTAATACACCCAGATATATGGGTGTAACCATCGGGTAATCTACCGGTGATACTGTTTTTCACGTGGTGCAACCAACCTGTGATTTAGTTTAGTTTGGTTTCCTCTAGCAGTCTATTGGTTCTGACATTGTTATATTGCTGCCGGCAGTGAGAAAACTGCATGAGGGAGACCTGCAAGTCAAAGTCATACAGAATTTCATACATGATTATGTTGCTTGCTTCTTCTGCACGTGACCACGTAAAAGACCAGTGCAAGAGACTGCAAAACTATTGCAGATTCTAAATACAAAGTTCTACCACCTTCTATTATCATTATCGCATGTAAGTATCTCATCCTTTGTAAGATCTCTGCTTGCTGTCAGTGAATGGTAACCTAACGCTGCTCACAGCCCCATACAACAGGATTTAAGTCTATATGTGTGTTTAGCAGAGGTATTCGGAGGTGCTGTTAGAACAAGCACAGAGACTTTACCTCAATGCCAGAAGGTGGCACACAATCATGTGGAATTAACAAGAGTGTAAAGTCAATGTAATAGAAACCCATATGTTGTACAGACTCATTACAGTATGAATTATAAGGTTTAATATAATACATTTATGAGCCCTATAACAAATAAAAAGATAGTCCCGGAGAACCCCTTTCATTTTCAATGATGTTCTAATTTTTTGAGAAGGGTAGAACCAATCTGATCCAGAAAATGTACCTGACTGCTACCATGGAGTCTGGAACAGATTCCTCCCCAAATGAGGAGGTTTTGCTTGAAGCTGTCGGGAAATGTTAGGAGTTGTCGCCTTTCAACGCTGCCCTATAACAACTATTTCCCTGTGTCTACATAGCACCAATATATACCGTGGGGTTGCACACAGGTGTGGCCACGGATCAGTCCCTGGCCCAGGCAAAATCAAGCATATACTTAAATATACTTGGCCAGAATGTCAAACATAGATACGCTGAGTAATATTGCACAAGGCTCAGTCCACGGGTTCTCCACCCCCTCCTTCAATGCACAAATGTTTAACAGAGCCGATAAAAAATCCATCCTTTTAATAACTCTTCATTAAAACAGACATTGAACCATAATATATAGTATGTCCAATCAATAATCAAGAAAGCATATACTCAGCATTGCAGTTGCGGCTATCCATGCCGTTCAATATTAATTCAACACCACACTCCCAATACGGTGAGTAAGAGACGCCGGCATCTGAGACAGAGCAAGACACACAGCCGTGCGACGTTTCGGGGAACAATCTCCTCCCCTTCCTCAAGCACGTATATGTCACAAGGTGCAGCTTTCTTAAATAGGTAAGTAAAAACAATTAACCCCTTACACACTAATACATTGATGAGGTTACAAAAATACTCTGAGATTAAAACCCTCATTCAGACCCTTTGGAACAAGCGCTTCAAGTGTTGCTATCCAGAAGGCCTCTCTTTTTAGAAATTTATTAACCATCTGCGAACTATCGCTACAGATTACCTTTTCTAAGACACACCATCGTAACTCACAAGTATCATGGCGGGCATCAAAAAAATGCCTCGCTACTGAGGTTTCTCCATATGATCTCTCCTCCTTAAAGGGGTTTTGCCACGATGTAATGTTGACGTGGGATCCTCTAAAATGGGTATTTAATCACTTTTCTAAATATATGTGATTACAAAAATTGCAGCCTGAGAGAGCTACAGGCTGCCTTACCACTAGTTGTAGTGTGATTATCTGAGTAGATCCCTGGTTTATCTGATGACAGGGAACATGAAGGAGCTTTCAAGAGGCTGAAGGAGCTTTCAAGCTGCTGTGGAGAAAGCGGTTGTCGTTTGTATACATAATCCACTAGTTGTAGTTTGATTATTTGAGTGAACATTGCACATGATCCCCTATGCATGGCTCTGTGCTCTGGCTGTGTCTCTCTCTCTCTCAGCTCAGCGTGGCTTTGTTTACATTTGCTTCACGTCCTGGCAAAACCCCTTTAACCTTCTCTTTTTTATCCTGTAGGAGTTGTTTTTTATAAGTACTGATAGCAGATCTATGCTCATTGATCCTAATCCGTACAGATCGTGATGTCTGTCCTACATATACTCGCCCACATGGGCATTTTAACATGTAGATCACACAATCACTATCGCAAGTGAGAAACCACTGTATCTTAAGGAGGTGTCCTTTTGTAAGATGATAAATGTTCTCGCCCTTGATGATTGATGAGCAATTCTGGCATTTTAGGCACGCAAAGGTGCCGCATCTAATACTTCTCAGAACGGTCTGTTTATTTGTTTTCTTAGAACTCCTAAGATCAGTAGCTGTAAGTTGTTGCCCTACAGTTCTACCCTTGCGGTAAATCCATCACGGGGGATCTTTAAACAAATACCCAAACTTGGCATCACTACGCAGTATCTTCCATTGCTTCAGTACCGCCTGTCTAATGATACCTGCATGTCTGTCATAGACAGACATGTAGGAAAAACGTTGATCGCCCTTCTTCTTCACTTGTGGGCTTAATAGCCGTTCTCTGGGAATAGCCAGAACATCTATACCTATCCTTCTTACGTCCTCCTCAGCATTCCCTCTTTCCTTAAATTTCCTGACAATAGACTTCCGGGGGCGGGACAGCTGGTAATGGCCGCATCTTAGACGAGCTCCTCCAAGGTGCCCGGCAACTTCAAACTCCACACCTGTCCCATTTGTGTACCACCTTGCCTGAGGGGACCGTGGAGGTGGGAGAGCCACAGAGGCATCGAACGGACCTGATTTGGAGCCGTGCTCATTCACCCCGGAGTCACAGAAGTCAAGTGAGACTTCAGGAAGCCTTGTTGCCTCGTGCAGCGGACATTTTGCCCCGCATCACAACACAGCGGGCGAAACCTGCATCATCACGATAAATTGATCCCGGACTGTAACCTGCTCCCGGGAACCTGACAAACACCGCATTCCCCAGTTACTTACCGGAGGCGGGGGAGCAGCAGGAGGCCGGTGTGACCAAGAGACGGGTGCCTGCGCTGGACAGGAGCTGGACTGCCATCCCGGCAGAGAGACGTGGCACCTGACCGGAGCGCGACTGAGACCAGGGGCACGGAGGTGCGGAGTGAAGACGGGCGCCGCGAACACCGGAGCGCCGTCCCGAGCCCGCTGACTGCGTCGGTGAGCAGGAGAGGAGTGGAGGCGACCGGTTTGAGCCGCGGACCGGCTGACCGGGAGAAGCGAAGACTGCCCTGGAAGCGCAGGTACCGGGGACTGTAGCAGGGAACCCGGGGCATAGCGCCTGTGGACACGGACTGGGGCAGCTGAATTGTTTGGAGAGGAGAGTGAAGGCGGGAAGGTCGGCCATCTTAACAGCCCAGCGCGCCCCTATCTCAGCTGTGGCTGGGGGACTCCTCACCCTCACAGAACGGACGTCTCTATCCCCGTGCCAAGTCCAAGAACTGGACACATAAACTCGGGCTTCCAAATCCTGGCTCCTAGTGATAAAGGAGAGGAGCGGAACGAGGGGGAGAAAGGTGAAGAGAGTCTGGGCGGAAAAACAGGCCTCCTCGTCTTCTTCCCCCACGCTTGGGGGGGGGGGTGATGAGTGGCGGGAATGGTAGCCATTTTACAACCAGCCTCCCTGGCTTCTCTTCGTCCCAGCTATAGACCAGCACCACAGGAACCATCTACTGAGCTGACAATCTCATTTTTGAAACTCCGTTAACACACCACATTCTCCTACAAAGTACTTTGTTATATAATAAATACTAGAAATCACATCTAGCTACTCAAAGTATCTCACTGAGATCTCTCATACCTTCTAAGTGACACTATCACAGAGTGAAACCACTGTAGGACACCTTTATCATCTAGTGACTATTATCAGCTCCAAACAAGCCATAAATATAGCAATAGCAATATAAGTTGAGGACCACAACATCTATAGCGCCACAACGCCCTCTAGTGCCACTACTTGGATCATCAGGGAACTGAGAATTTGCTGAGTCTCTAATACCACTTTAATTTGCTGCTTGACGGTCGCAACTTGTCTGGCGGTGTACGGGATCAAAGAAACCCACTGCCCGGAGTGATTCTTCACCCCTGAGGCTGTAACACATCTCAGCCTGCAATTGTACCACCCGACGGAGCTCTTAATTGTAGATCGCTGCCAAACCTTAAACTAGCTCACATACCCCTGGTGCGCTTCTTCCTAAGCTGGATGAGGGTTTGGGGAGATACCTTGTTCTAAAACACCAATACCATAACACTGCCTGAGTATTCGCCACTGGTGTGCGGATATTGCTTCAAAGTGTTTTGATCCTTTCAACTAAAGCTCTTTACTAAACATCTTTGCGCGATTATTGTGACTCTATCATAAATCACTAAATAGAACCGAGGCTCGCTCGGCATCCTACTCTGATCTCTCTCCCCATTACGAGCATCAGCTTGTGTCATGGACAAATTTATTCTGCACTCCCAGAACTCGTTACCTCAACGACAAACTCGCTACTCTTCAGTTCAAGCTACAAGTAGAAACACAATGACGAAACATAAAACTCCAAAAGATAAACAACAACCGAAACTCATCATTACCAAGTATTCACAACCACATAGTTCCCCAGAGCTGATGATGAGTGGAGACGTTACTCCCCCTAGCCTCTCGGCCCCCAACAGCCCTGCTGTCTCTATACCCTCAGAAACGGACCAGGCAGTACTAATGGCCAAGGAGGTAACTCGTATGCTGACGCCATACCTAGATAAGCAATTGGACATGATACAGACGTCTATTAACATAGCTTTAGCTCAGATCACGGAAAACATACAAAAAATTGGAGAGCTGGAGACGCGAGTGGCGTCTTGTGAGTCATCGGTTTCATCAGCTGAAAGGGAGATTGCCCAGCACCAAAACGCTAACATCATTCTTCGAGATAAGTTAGAAGACTTGGAGAATAGAGAGAAGAAATAATCTTCGATTCATTGGAGTACCCAAAACGATTTCAGGAGATGCTTTGCAAACATATCTTGTGGAAAAATTACACGGGGCCTTACAATTGAACCTCCCATCAGACCCCCTTCTTATTGAACGTGTGCATAGGATCGGCCCTTATAGAGGGGAGCGAGATATGAGACCGCGACAAGTTATCGCAAGGTATGTGAACTGGACGGTTAAAGAACGAGTACTGAGAGCATACAGATTGTCAAAGACCCCCCTGGTGGATAGCGTGCAAGTCCTTATGTTTCAGGACTTCTCAAACAGTGTAATGATGAAAAGAAAGGCATTTACTCCTCTATGCCGTCAGCTGTATGAGAAAGGAATCCGTTTCCAACTCCTATACCCGGCACGTCTACGAGTCACAATAGATGGGAGGTCCACATTCTACGAAGACCCGGACATGGCCAAAGAACGACTGCTGCCCCCAGACCCCATCTGACTTGAAAATGGACTGAGCACCCTCAGGAGATAAAAATTTAGAGGGGCACCATTTGTTGTACTGCAGTTAACTTGGATAATGTTTACTCATGCTTTACTGCTATATACGGGCGCTGGGGGGATCTGCTCCCGAAGGCTTGACAACCCGAGATGGCTTGGGCGCTGTACTGGGGGGTGGGGGGCACGCAGGTTTTTTGGCGCAGGGGAGCATGGCTTATCCGAGACTCGGGACCTGCGCTCTGGTTGGGCTGGGGACTTGTGGGCTCCCCGTCCCTCGGGGGCGGTTACACCTGATGGGAATCACGCCTGGGGGCTGAACCTTGACTACGCCCAGCGCAATTATATAAGCTATTGTCCGGGTCCTCCGCCATTCTGGGATGGGCTTGAGATCACATGACCTATAACTCACTCCACGGAGTGGATGAGGACCTGCTGGATGATACCTAGTTATGACAATGTTTCGTTCTTTATTACTTTATTCATAAGGATGCTGAGTTGTTGCTACCTGATGTTTGGTTGCCATAATGGAAATTGCTAATAACCACGTTAAAGATTGCCATTTATTAATTTTTATGTTCTTGGTCCCCTGTATGTACCCTCACTCATGTGTCTTTGGGATTGTTTCGGAGGAGATGCCCGAATGCCTGCTAATCAATGAGCCTGTGGTTTCTGCTGCTAGCTGGGACAGTGGATCCTCATCACACATCCATCTAACCTGCGCTACATCGTGGATGATCACTGGAATAGGATGAGTACCACGATAAGTCACACACTTGACCCCCGTTCTCAATCTATCAAATTGGTGAGCTGGAATGTGGCAGGTTTAAACTCCCCAGTTAAGCGCAAGAAAATACTGACTCACCTGCGGAGGTTAAACCCACAAATTATCTTCCTCCAGGAGACGCACTGGAGGCAGGAGGATGAGGGACACCTAAAAGCCCCTTGGCTGGGTGAGGGATACACAGCCTCATATACAAAAAAAAACTAGAGGCGTTGCGATACTGTTCCACGCCACCCTATCACCCGTGATTCACGAGACATTTGCCGATCCTGGAGGAAGATTTCTTTTTTTAGATGTTACTATCAATACACATAGGTACTCACTTTTAAACATTTATGCCCCTAACTACCCAAACACAGACTTTTACTCCAACATATTCAACTTCCTAACAAGCAGACGCCTCCATACTTTGATCATAGGGGGTGATTTCAATACCACGCAACAGCCGACACTGGATCGCACTTCCCAAACGCTATCAGACAAGGGTGCTACCTCAACCCTTTTACATCTTATGGACCACTTTTCTTTGTGTGATCCCTGGCAGATCCTTAACTCTACAGCGCGAGAATACTCGTTCTACTCTGCATTACATGAGAGTCACTCTAGAATAGACTACTTTCTCATGTCCTCTCATTTCTTCCCGTCAGTGGAAGATACTGCACTAGGCAATATTATAATTTCGGACCACGCCCCAATCACTCTTACGCTGGCCAATTGTTCGGCACCCCAGGGCTTTAGGAAATGGTGTTTCCCGTCTTACCTCGCAAACTCAGATGACTTTAAACAGTTCATGGTCACTCATTGGCATCACTACCAAGACGACAATATTCAACATACCCCAGACTCCACTCTCTTCTGGCAAGCATCCAAGGCGGTCATGCGAGGAAATATCTTATCATATCTAAAATTTCATCGCAAAGAGAGCACTAAACAATTTCAAACACTAAGGGCGACATGTATGATCGGGCTTTCCGCCTGTTTCTTGGCGTATCCTGTGCCTCACCAGCCCGAATCCCCTGTCGGACGCAGGGATGCGGTGTTAGGCGCAGCGTTCACCACTTTCAGCTGCGCCCCGCACGAAGGGGCAGGCAATGGGCGCGGTGTGGGCGCGCTGTAGGCGGGACGCGGCGCGCTCGAAAACTCCGAGGCATGTACGATCGCGAGTCGGCAAAGCGAGGCGCAATGCAGCGCTCGGCAGCTCCGACAAGCAGACCTGGTTTGTTTTGGTCTAAATGCTCCGGCGGAGGCGAAGTGAAGCAAGAACGGAACATGCGAGGAAGCATAGAAGATCGCTACACAAATCTCGGCGCTTCGCTTCGTGCGGTAGGAGTACGATTCCGAAAAAATTACCTTTATAAAGGCGGAAAACATTGTCAGAAAAAGAGCTCAAACCTTCAAAAATAAAAAATACATTAAAAAAATCACTTTCCAAAAATCTAGAACGGCGCAATATCCAGAATTAGGATATTGGAAATTGCCGGGAAATACAGTAATTCAAATTCTCAAAGCTATTCTCATTGGTCGGCATAAACCGGCCAATCAGAATAGGAGCGACAGTGAACCCATTATAGCCTATGGAGTAGTATTGACCAATCAAAGGCGGGACAGTTCAAAATACAGTAAAAATGAAGAAAAGAGCTGATTGGCTGAGCTAGCGGGGGCTTAGCTATCTCGGCCAATCAGAATAGGAGCGACAAAGTCCCATTCTATCCTATGGAGAAGTTTTGACCAATCAAAATCAAAGGCGGGACAGTTCAAAATACAGTAAAAATGCAGAAAAGAGCTGATTGGCTGAGCTAGCGGGGGCTTGGCTATCTCGGCCAATCAGAATAGGAGCGACAAAGTCCCATTATATCCTATGGAGAAGTTTTGACCAATCAAAATCAAAGGCGGGATAGTTCAAAATACAGTAAAAATGCAGAAAAGAGCTGATTGGCTGAGCTAGCGGGGGCTTGGCTATCCCAGCCAATCAGAGCGCGAGCTACTTCTCCCATTGTAGTCTATGGAGAGATCGGCGCAATGCAATCTCGGCTCTCAGCGCCGTGCGGCATGGAGTATGAATAAAAAAATCTTTTTTATTAGTTGTACAATATTCTCAGAAAAAGAGCTGAAACCTTCTATAAATATAAATCAATTAAATCCCGAACAACGCGTTTGTCGCCGAGACCGGCGCTACATAAGGAATTGCAATAGAGAGAATTGCCGGGAAATACAGTAATTTAAATTGTGTAAGCTATTCTCATTGGTCGGCAGAAGCCAGCCAATCAGAATAGGAGCAACAAAGACCCATTATATCTTATGGAGAAGTTTTGACCAATCAGAATAGGAGCGACAGTGGTCCATTCTAACCTATGAAGGAGTATTAACCAATCAGAAAAGGAGCGACAAAGATCCATTATATCCTATGGAGAAGTTTGGACCAATCAGAATCAAAGGCGGGACAGTTCAAAATACAGTAAAAAGACAGAAAAGAGCTGATTGGCTGAGCTAGCGGGGGCTTGGCTATCCCAGCCAATCAGAGCGCGAGCTACTTCTCCCATTGTAGTCTATGGAGAGATCGGCGCAATGCAATCTCGGCGCTCAGCGCCGTGCGGCATGGAGTATGAATAAAAAAATAATTTTTATTAAGTGTCAAACATTATCAGATAAAGCGCTGAAACCTTCTCTAAAAATAAATCAGTTAAAACCCCGAACAACGCGTTTGTCGCCGAGACCGGCGCTACATAGGGAATTGCAATAGAGAGAATTGCCGGGAAATACAGTAATTCAAATTGTTTAAGCTATTCTCATTGGTCGGCATAAACCAGCCAATCAGAATAGGAGCGACAGTGGCCCATTATATCCTATGGAGGAGTATTGACCAATCAGAATAGGAGCGACAGTGGCCCATTCTAACCTATGGAGAAATATTGACCAATCATATTCAAAGGCGGGACAGTTCAAAATACAGTAAAAAGGCAGAAACGAGCTGATTGGTTGAAGCGGCGGGGGCTTGTCCAGCTTAGCCAATCAGAGCGCGAGCTACTTTCTCATAGAGTTCTATGGGGAAAAGAAATTCTGAGCGAGCTCTGTGATTGGCTAAGTTAAAAGAGGCGTGGTTATTTGGACCAATGGGAGAGCGTGCGACGCTCCTATGGGTTTTCTAATGCAATCTGAAATAAAACTGCACATGCCCGAAATCAAATGATAATACTGCGGAAGTTTTCCCGATGTGTATATAAAATGAATGATAATATGGGGGTAAAGAAAAAAAAAAATATTAATTCAAGAAAATCATGTTTATTTCTTTATTTTCGTTGCACCCATACTAGTGATCCTTGGCTAACGAAAATAAAGAAATAAACATGATTTTATTGAATTAATATTTTTTTTACTTTACCCCCATATTATTATTCATTTTATTCACTGTGCCTAAGTCCCGCACTGCGCCTAACACACTGGCGAGGCGCGGCGGACTTTACATAGTATGTATGAGCGCGCCCCGGCGCCGACATAAATCATGCGCAGATTTCGCCGGAAAACTGGCGGAAAAGCGCGCCCCGACGTGGCGAGCTTCATACATGTCGCCCTAAATGCGGACCTCATAGCTGCCCATAGGGCCTATGTCACATCACCCACAGCTGACAATAAGACTAAGTACCTCACCACTAAAACCCTTATGGAGACTTATATCCAAGGTCAGGCCAAATGGGGTATAGAAGCTGTTAAAAACAAATTCTTTAGATGGGGTAACAAAATAGGATCCCTGCTGGCCAAGACATATAAATCCAAGTCTCGACGTAAACCCATATGTGCCCTTACTGACCCTCAAACAGGCCTTCTTGTAACTGATCCAACAGAGATTCAAAAGGTGATGGCTGATAATTTTGCAAACTTTTATAAGCCCTCGGAACATAACTCCCTGGATACTTGGTCCTTTCTTCATGGACTCAGACTACCCAAAATCTCTTCAGAAAACCGAGAATACTTGGGATTCTGAGATAACAGAAACTGAGGTTACAAACACAATTAAATGTTTACCTCATAACAAGACACCTGGGCCAGATGGTTTGCCAGCGGAATAATATAAAATCTTACAACATGAAATCACTCCGCATCTCACGACCAATCTTAACTGCATTTACAGGGGCAGTGCCCAGACACAGGAGATTTACGCTTCGGAGCTGCTGCCAATCCTGAAGCCCGGCAGGGACCCTACTAACCCATGCAATATCTTGACGCATCACGTCCGGTATCTATGCTGTTAAGCCTTGATGCGGAAAAGGCATTCGATTCCGTATCCTGGCCTTACCTTAATTCCTGCCTTAGACATAGAGGATTTGGGGACAATTTCTTGCTCTTTTTTACATATAAACCAGTCTAGAGCAGCAACTTCCCTCTCACTCAACCATCTACTCCCTGCTAGTATCACCATAGGAAGAGGTACGAGACAGGGATGCCCCCTGTCCCCTCTCCTCTTCAATTTATCTGTGGACACTTTACTGCGGCATCTGGAGACGTTTGAGGGAATACAAATTGGTAACAGAAAACTTAAAATAACAGCCTTCGCGGACGATGTGCTTTTATATATATCCCAACCTAAATCAGCTCTACCGCTTATTCTGGAAGACATCTGGAGATATGGCTCCCTGTCGGGCTTCAGGATAAACGAGGCCAAGTCTGAGGCGTTGATCTTGAAGGGACCTACGACCCGTAGTTGGTCAGTGAGTTTCCCATTCCGATGGCAATCTGATACCCTGCGTTACTTAGGTGTCCAAATCCCTAAAAGATGTAATCAAATATCCAGATACAATTTGACCCCCTTCATCACTCAACCGGAGACGCGACTCTCTACTTGGGGGAAGCTCACCCTGTCACCCTTGGGCAGGGCCAACTTAATCAAGATGTCAATATTTCCCAAATTGTTATATATATTACAATCTCTTCCCATTTACTTAAGGCCCAAAGAGTTAAAATCGTTGGAAGCTTTATTCCGGGAATTCATATGGAATAGCCGTAGACCGAGGATAAGCCTGACCGTTCTTAGTCAGCACAAATCGAACGGAGGGATCAACTTCCCACAAATTAGATTATACAACTTAGCAGCTCAACTGAGGGTGATTGGCGACTAGCTGTCAGGATCGGCACTATTTACAGATACAGCCTTGGATGCTCAGTTTGTCCCAGACATCGCATTAAACAACTTATTGTACCTACCCTATAAGGCCCTCCCCCAGCACATTAAAAACAACCCCTTGGTAATGTCGGCTTGGCGTACCTGGACTAAAACGAGAAACCTTCTTCATCTTAGTCCTAATCACTCCCTCCTTCTTTCATTCTTAAATAACCCTCACTTTCAGGGAGGACGGGCTCATGGGCAATTTAGGAGATGGCACGCGATGGGAGTCCGAAACATTGCCTTCCTAGTGGACACAAAGACGAGGAAACCCCTGTCCTTCGGTAAGGCCAAACTGAAATATGCCAACATTTCTGAAAACCCGTTTTATTATCTACAAGCATATAGCTATATTTACAAGATCCTGGGAGACCTGAGGGAGGAGGACTTGACCCTAAGCAGCGCCTATTCCTCTGCTGCTTACTGGCCAAAAACCTCCAATCCCCCATAACCTTAATCCAAAATAAAAAACAGGGAACCTTGGCTTGGATAATTCTGGCCACAGCAGCCATTTTATTTAACAAACACAGTTTAACAAAAAACATAGTGCAAATGAGCATCCCCAATACCCATTTGCCCGGAACCCCATCACCATGGAAACCAGCTTGGGGCTGAGGTCCTTGGAGACATGATATCCAAAACGTACCAGAACCTGGCAACACCATACTTCTTTTCCACCACAGTTTTACCCCCAGCCGCCTCCCACAGCTTCAGGGCACCAAAAGCCACCTCAGGCGGCTACATCTGTCACCTGCTCCCAAGGACGCTGCCCCTGTGGAGCCCACATTCGCCAGGCCGGTCCATCCACCAATTGGGAGCCAAGCGGAGCCTGACTCCCCCACTCCTTTCCACCGACTCCAAGGACCCCAAACCGCCAAAGCTAGCGCCATGCTACCTCATGGGCGCGATGCCCCCCCACAGCCCCAATGCTCGTTCAAGTCCATCGCGAATTTTCCAAATTTGACCAAGTCCAAACCACCGGTTCAAATGGACTCCGTTCACTTCTCAGAAGGTTACGGTCCCCCGATTCCAATTCCCTATGCCTCACTGCAAAACCCCCATTCTTGAAACAAAGGATGCCACCGCCTTTTTCACTTTGATCCGTGCCTTGTTGATCCCTAACCGAATCTGCATGCCTCCAAGACAATCTAGGAACTATGTCGGACCACAAGGTAATCATTCCTGGGTACAATGCCCACAGCCTCAATAAGTCATATTTCATGTCCCTAATCAATTCCCTGATATGGCGCAACCCCAGATCGTTCCCCCCCAACGTGAAACACAGCCATATCAGGTGGCTTATCCCAGGCAACGAATTGCCGAAACTCTGGCAGAACCTGGCTCCTCTAGGCATCGCTTCCCGATCCAGCGCACCACCGCAAATCTTCGGGATCCAACTGTCGACCACTCACTAGAAGCGCTTCACGTTCCTCTCCCCAGTGCACATATGTATGTCCAAAATATCCAGACCATTCTTTTCCTAAAATGAAGAAAATACACTAAAAAAAACCAAAAACAGACAATAGCAAAAAGATAAATTAAATTAATCCTATACCCCCTTCCCCCCCAGGCTACCCCTAAAAGCCCAGAGCCCATTGAGGTCGGATATATAGCTTGTAACGATCCGACTCCCACCTCCCTCTTTCGCACAGAATCCGCGTCCAGACCCCAACCCGCTGCCTCCGTCGCTGCCCCAATCCGGAAGGAATGTGGAGCGAATTGAGTCGGATCCAGACCCAGTGCCCCGAGGCAGCGTCGGAAGACCGCAGTAAATTGGAACCGAGATAAAAAACTACCGCCCCCATGCACCAACAATGGCCCGCACTCCCGCCCTTTTTTGGCAGATACTCCTGAAAACACCAAACCCGGGCACATCCTCGAACCCCTGACCTCCCCTAAACCCAAAACCTTGCCTTTTCCCCTCTGATCCGTTTTGACCTTCTAATGAGGATGGAAAGGCCCCAAGCCTGCAGTTGAACATCTTCCACCCTTAATCCCCCCATGACGTCCCTATTGGATAACCAATTCCCCACTCGCAGTGCCCCAAAAAAGGCCAAACGAGAATGCCAAGCGAAATAAGATCTCCTCGAAATCTGACTTACAGATCGACCCTAACCCTATCCCCCAATCTTCCAATAAGTTAAAAACCACAGGTCGGCGAGTGTCCCCAACCCCTGAACCCCGACGGTAACCCTTTCAAACCTGAACCACTCCAAATGTCTTAGTGACGTCCACCATCCCCCTTGTTTTAAGACCAAAAGCACCCCGTCACAAACCTCGAAAACCCTCGAAACCGACCAACCCTCATTGGAGGCATCCAATAAAAAGTGCTGCTGCCCTTTCCCCGTCCTTTAGACACTGGTCCCAGTCCCATCAACCACTGCTCCCACAGCGCCCAAGACCTTGAATAAGAATCCCAGGTCCCTTTGGGCTAACGATGACCTAAAACAACCGCTGCCCGGTATCGAAACCAAAGGTCCACATTTCGTCGGGACACTCCAGACCCATCGATGCCACCTCCGGAGCAAGCTCCCGAAACCATTGAAAATGCGAACGAGACAATGCATCGGCCAGGTAATTTTTTATTCCCGGTACATGCCTCGCCACCAACCACACATTAAATCCCCGGGCATCGCAGCACTAAATGCCGCAGAAAACCCAAAGAAACCGGGCCCGGGAAGAAGCCGACAGGTTTTTGATGGCCGAACCACCCCCATGTTGTCACAATTAAACTGAATTTTTTTTTTTGCAAAACGCTCCCCCCAAAATCTCAACGCCAGCACAATAGGAAACAATTCCAGTAGTGCCAAATTCCGAACCAAACCGGACTCGACCCATGTTAACGGCCATCACCCCGCGCACCACTCCCCTTGGCAATAAGCCCCAAAACCTACACTCCCCGCCGCATCCGTGAACACTTCAATGTCAGCATTGCTGACCGCCTTGTCCAATATAATCGAGCACCCGTTATACTGTGCCAAGAACGAATCCCACACCCTTAAGTCCTCCTTCATCCCTGCCGACAAACGCAGGAAGTGATGAGGAGCCTCCACCCCCGCCGTCGCCTGCGCCATTCGTCGCGAAAAAACTCTCCCCATTGGCATAATCCTACCGGCAAAATTCAGCTTGCCTAGCAGAGAAATGCAATTCCCTCAGCGTCGTTTTTTACATGTCAACAGCCGCCTGATTTTTTTGTCTCATGTCCAACAGCTGTCCCTTTCCAGCAAGCAGCACTCCATGTAACTGAATTAATCCTAATTCCCAAAAAACTAATCGTGGTAGTTGGGACCTCCGTCTAGTCCGGGGCCAACTGGACCCCAAAGTGTGCAGCCACAAACAGCAATGATGCCAAAAGCGACCCGCACACCTCTGAGTCCGCTGGGCCCAGGCACAGAAAATAGTCCAAATAATGAATAATGGACGACAAGCCAGAGACATCCCGCACCACCCATTCCAGAAAAAGAACTGAAAGTCTCAAAATAAGAGCAGGAGACCCCAAAAACCCCATCGGCAAGCACCGATCCACAAAAAAGGAACCCTCCCAAAACAACCCAACAACCGAGCCCCTATCCGGAGAACCGGCAACAGCCGAAAAGCGGATTCAATATCTTTTTTTGCCATGAGCGCCCCCCTCCCATACACTCTTAACCAACGAAGTGCCGCGTCAAACGACGTATAAACAAAACGAACAAATTTCCGGGTCAATGCCGTCATTTACTGACCGACCCTTAGGAAAAGACAAGTGGTTTTATCAATCGGTATTTATTCGGTTCTTTTTTTGGAACCACCCCCAGGGGAGAAACTACTAAATCCGACACCGGCAGAGCCACAAATGGGCCTGCCATCCTTCCCAACAACACCTCCTTTGCTAACCTGTCCGCCCCCAACCTCCGGGTGAGTCTAGCGGATCTCAAATTCTTAATTGAAAAGGGGACCTCATGGTTTGGGCGCCGGGAAACCAAAGCCCTCCCCAAAACCCGCCTCTAACAAAACGCGCAGCCTCTCTATTAGGTACCTATCTAGGTACGGGTCCATCGCGATTAGGCTCACTGGCGTCTCCCCCCCGCTGAACACCTGAACCCCTCCCCTTTCCTTTTCGCAAACAACGGGGCGGCCCCATGGGGAAACGGCACTGGGACACTGAGCAAACATGCCTAAACCGGCACTCGACCCGAAACGACATTGACTGTCGTTAAATTGCCACAGACCCCGGCCTTGAAGTCCCGCTGGAACTCCCCACAAAGACCCAGCACCCCCCTGCTGCCCGGACCGCTAGGTTTCCCCCTTAAAGGGGGTCCATAAAGCACGGGGCCATCAACCGTAGCCCACAACCCGATGTTCTTCTGGTCCCATCGGATTGCCGGCCTAATTGCCTTCCTCTGACGAAATTGTTCGTCATATCTGAGCCCACGCCCGTCCCCCATATACCCGCTTGCGCTTCAAGCTATTTGGGAATCTAAGTACAAAACAATCTGGAGCAATTCTCCGGAGCCTTTTTCCCCCATAAACACTTGCCCGTATAGCAAAACGCTTGCATCCAATTTTGGAAGGTTTCGGTATTAACCGCCACCTCCGCTTTTCCTCCTCTTCCTTCTTGCTTTCATCACGCTTCCCCTTTGGGCAAATTGAATTTCTCAAAGAGGTTTGCAAGAGAAAAAATCTCGACGTATTCGTCCTGCCAGATTTTTTCCCTCACCTCCTTCTTTAATGCAACCCAAGGGACCCTCAAAACACACATAAACTTCGCTTCTCGCCTTGTCGTCTAAACGCACCCTATCCACCGTTTCCTGCTCCGTTTGCACCGACACTGCAACCACACTTCTCGAACTCTCTCACCCCCAACTCCCCCACCCCCATTGGTGAGGGCAGCTCACTACCGGACCTTAGACCCGGAGCCCCCCACGCTGATAAAGGAACCCTGTCCTACAGAACCCTTCGCACCCGGAAACGCGCTAACAAAAACTGCAAACCTACTCGCTAAATCCTGCCACGCCGGACCCTTTCCTTCCCTAAACCTAGACCTGTCGTCGCCCCCAGCGACGCCTGCCCGACGGGGAAAACACAGGACATGGAAGAAAAAATCACCAGGCTGCACGGGAGCTGTGATCCCGCCAGCCGCGCTGCCCGATCCCTGAAGACCGTCACCGCGTCCTTGGTACACTCCAGAGTCGCCACGTCCTCCGAACTCGAGCCGATGTGGATCCTGCAGCGCATGCACCACCGACCGCATCCTCCGATATTCCTCCCCCGCTGCAGGATCCCCAGGTGGGCCCCCCGAATGACCCACAGGCTCCAGTCCTGCAGGACCGGCCGTCGAAGCTCCGTCCCAAGCACGCCTCGACCGTCCCCGCTCCGACTCCCAGCTGTCCTCCTCCCGACGACGCTCCCTGGTGGGCCCCCCGACCAGGTCATCGCTAGGGGTACCCACCGCCGGATCCTGAACACTGACGACAGGAACCCCAGCAGGTAACCCCCCGGGGCGGGGTTGCCGCCTGCTGTTTCCGCTGGGCCCGCCCTCCTAGCTGGATTCCTCCCGGACGGGCAGCACGCGACCAACCCCAAAAGATGCGCCGCTCACCCCCGAGGGTCCCCGGAGGGGCTCCGACGGCGCACACGGGCCCTGGGGGTCACCTCAGGGCTCAGGCGTTCCGGAGGGCGAGTCCGGCGCCTAGACGTACCCCAGGCCTAGGGGGTTATTGGGGATACAGCCCCAAAAGCGGCAGAAGAGACCGCAGCGGGGCCCGCACCCCACCCCTCCCCCCAGCGCGCCTTGCACCTGCTGTTCCAACCCTGCGGGGCCGCGCTCCCCCGCCATTCTCTTCAACTGTCCCAGCATCTCCTCCACGCTGTCCGCCATTTTAGATACGCTCCGCAGCAGTGTGCACTCCGCGCCGGGTCATGCTGGGCCTCCCCTTACAGGGGCTGCGCCCCAAATGTACGGCCCCGGACTGGAGTGATCCATTCCTTCGCATAGCAAATGACCCACAAAATCTCGGACGCTCAATCACCTACTTCTATAAATTACTTAGGTCCCCTATGGACTACAATGCCAAAAGCTCGGGCCTCAGCTCCTGGTCAAGGGAACTAGCTTCAGTTAAGACTGAAGACGTTCTTGAGTCTCTAGGATGGGCGGCGAAATATCTACCATCGATGACTTACATGGAAATGTCCATCAATATTGCACACAGGTCTTATGTGTCTCCTCACAAGGGGTACATGATGGGCCACTCGGAGAACCAGGCCTGCCTAAAGTGCGGTAGCCCTCATGCCGACCTAGCTCACTGTTTTTGGTTCTGCCCACAAATTCAACTATTTTGGTCCAAAGTTCGCACTTTCACAATCACGCATCTCCTACATTCCTGCCGGAGTGATGAGCGTTGGTGTGTTTTTGGTCTCTTGCCCCCAGAATGCCAACATGCACCTCAAGCTTCTAAAAGACTATGGTTCTATATCTCAGCAGCGGCTAGGAAAACCATTCTGCATCATTGGATACAATCTGACACCCCATCCTTACGGTTCTTTATTGAAAAAATGTCCCATATATTTCAAATGGATTGGGTGGAGACGGCCGCCCATAAAGAAATGAAAGCAAAACAATTATTTTTAACATGGAAATCATTTATTGTCATCCTTCCGGCCCACATTCAAACGAAAATTAAAAAGTGTTTTAGTCTTACCACATGGTACCTGGAAAACCAGATAGCGGGCACGTCTGTGCTCCCTTGAGAACGGGGATCCGTGTACATATAACTAAGAACTAGCTCGCTTGGCGGGAATTGTCAGGCACCCTCTGTCCGACCCAAAATGTCTGTATGTATGTTTGTCTGTCTGTTTTATATGTGTGCCCCAACCACTAATCGTGAATATTAGAGATGGGCGAATTTCTCAAAAATTCGGTTCGGTCACTTCACCGAATTTTCCGACAAAATTCGTTTCGGTCCGAATTACTTCGGCACGAATCACGTTAAAAAACAGCTATTTCCAGGCTGCCCAGAGCCTGCATGGTGCTGTAGAACGTTGTGCCATGCTTAAATATGCAGAGGGAGCTTGGTTTGGTCTTCATACAATGTTGTGTTTTAGTATGACACGCACATGACTGCCGCCGCTCTTAGAATCGCTTCACTATAAAATGCCCTGGTCACTTAAGCGGGCAAAACTGACCAAAAAACTGAAGCAGGAACGTAGCCTGATAAAGTAATGGCAGCAAAAGCTGAAAAAAACAAACTGAGAGCTCAGTGGCAACATTAGTGACAGAGTGTGGGAGGTGACGGCGGCAGCCACAGCAGCATGATAGGTCAACATGTGTCACAGATGGCACCATGTCCAATGAATGTGGACAAAACAGTACCAGGCCGCAGAGTGGCAAAGGTGGCAAGTGCATGACACAGTGTGGAGGTCACGGTGGCAGCAGCAATAGGTCAGCAGTGGCACAATGACAAATGTCTGGAGCTGGCAAAAAACAGGAGTAGGCCACAGATGTGGAGGGCACGGCAGCAGCCACGGCAGCAGCGTGAGGTCAGACAGTGGCACAATGACACAGTGTGGAGGGCACGACAGGAGTCACAGCAGCAGCATGAGATCAGAGAGTGGCACAATGACATTCTGCAGGTGGCAAAATAGTATTAGGCCACAGAGCGGCACAATGACTGAGAGCGGAGGTCACGGCGGCAGCAGCATGAGGTCAGGCAGTGGCACAATGACAGAGGCATGAGGTCAGAGAGTGGCACAATGACATTCTGGAGGTGGCAAAACAGTACCAGGCCGCAGAGTGGCACAATGACACAGTGTGGATGTCACGGCAACAGCAACAGCAGCAGCAGCATGAGCACATAGAGTGGCACAATGACAGAGTGTTGATGTGGGTGGCAATACCAGTCCCAGGTAAAGACGGTGGTAGGCAGATGGAGAAACTATCAGCAGATGTGTGGCATCAGGCGGGTGGCGGCATCAGAATAGTGGCTGAGGCAGGTAGTTTGAACCCAGACTGACGCCTAAGGCATTGGTGTTTGGAAATCCTGGCCGATCCACGCCTGATTCATCTTGACAAAGGTCAGTCGTTCAACATTTCCCGTGGACAAGCGGGTTCTCCTTGGGGTAACGATGGCCCCCGCCGCACTGAACACCCGCTCTGATGCCACACTACTGGCCGGGCAGGACAGCTTCTCCACTGCAAACTCGGCAAGTTGCGGCCACACATCCAGTTTGGCTGCCCAGTAGTCCAGCGGATCTTCTAACTGGGTGGCAGAGTGCTGTCCAAGTAGCCACAACCTTTGGTTCAGGGAATGCTCCATGTCCTGCTGCTGCTGCTGGTGACTGCCCTCCTCACTAGGCGGGTGAAGGAAGCTGCTCATTAGTGACTCCAGACTTAGGTTGCTGCTGATGGAGCTGGTACTGCTCCAACCCCCCTACCTTCCGCCAGCAGCCGCGGCAGTAGTACGTGAGCGCTGAGGAACCCCCCGGTCAGACCTGTCAGAGGAGGGACGATGCCGCACATAGGCAGCGGCCAACTGATACGGAGGATTTCCCTATAGTATTTGAGTTTGTCTTCCCTCTCAATACTGGGAAAAAGGCTCCCATTTTGGACCGTAGCGAGGGTCCAATAGGTGGGAGAGCCAGAAGTCATCCCTCTGCCGGATGCTGACTATTCGGCTGTCACTAGCCAGGCAAATAAGCATGCGCGGGACATCTGCACAAGTGACTCCGAGGGCTCCCTGCCTCCATTTCCACGCTATACGCCACGGTGCTTGGGAGTCATCTGCCTCGTCTTCCTCATCTCCATCCACCTCCTCCAGCTGCTCCTGCTCCTCCTCTCTTGTCACCTGGGTAGAAAATCCACTCATTTCACCAAACAATGCTTCTGCTCCAATGTCCGCCTCCTCCTCCTCCTCCCTGTCAGTCCCCACCGACTCATGTGTGCCACGAGATGTATCGCCACATCTCCAGTCCCCTGCCCAGACAGATTTTTCAGCATCTGTTCCAGGACATGAAGCAGTGGAATGACGTTATTCATCCCGTAGTCCTGGCGACTGACAAATAACGTGGCCTCCTCGAATGGCCTCAACAAACGGCAGGTGTCACGCATGACTGCCACTGGCTGATCATCAAAGTTACACAGGGAGTACTTCTGTCTGCCTGGATCATCAAAAAATCGTTAATGGCCTTTCTCTGTTCATACAGTCGGTCCAACATGTGCAGGCTGGAATTCCAGCGGGTGGAAACATCGCATATCAGAGCGTGTTGGGGGAGGCCGTTCTGCCGCTGCAACTCGAGGAGGGTGTTCCTGGCTTTGTACGAATGGATAAAGTGCATGCACAGTTTCCTGGCCATTTTCAGAATGTTCTGAGATCGGTGGAAGACTTCAGGAACCTTTTTACAACCAGATTGAACACGTGCGCCATGCAGGGCGCATGGACCATCCCTCCTCGGTGCAGCGCGGACACCATGTTCCTCCCATTGTCCGTCACCATGGTTCCGATTTGCAGTTGGCGCGGAGAAAGCCACACATCGATTTCTTGCTGCATGACGCTGAGCAGTTCCTCCCCTGTGTGACTTCGTTCGCCGAGGCAAGCTAGGTGTAGAACTGCGTGACACCGCTGTGCCCTACACATGTGGTATGATGGAGCAGTACTTGTGGAGGCTGAGATGGTGGTGGTGGTGTAGGATGAGGAGGCGGACATTGGCGCAGGAGCAGCAGTTGACAACGTGGAGAGAAAGCGCGTCTCCTGTCCAAGTTGTTGTGGTGTGCCTGGGCAGGAAGCACATTCACCCAGTGGCCGTAAAGGACATGTACTGCCCTGACCGTATTACAGCTCCAGACGTCCCCGCTGCCGTGTACCTTGGAACAAACCGATAAGCTCAAGGACTGACCCACTTTCTTTTCTACATATTTATGAAGTGCTGGTACTGCCTTTTTGGAAAAGAAATTACGGCTTGGAACTCTCCATCTCGGCTCGGCACAAGCCATTAGTTCTCTGAATGGTGCAGAGTCCACCATTTGGAAAGGGAGTGACTGCAGTACCAACAACTTGGACAGAGCACGGTCAGCTGCTGCACCTTAGATGGTTGACGCATACTGTTGTCTCTTTACAATCGCCTCTCTGAACGACTGCTGGCGCCATGAGTAGCGAGAGCAGGACATCGGACCGGGAGAGGATGTCAAATAGAAACAGCTGCCGTCTGCCGAGGGGGTGGAGCCTTGACTGGCGGAAAATGCATGCGTGCCACTGGCCGCTGCTGCTGCTGCAGCGGCAGGATGGACCACCACATCTGAGCCACGTTTCTCCCAGCCACCGGATGTGACGCTGCATGTGTTGACGCAGGGCCGTTGTGCCAACGTTAGCTCCCTGGCCACGCTTCACTTTCTGCCCACAGATTCTACATATACCCATATTCGGCTCCTCCGGTGTCTTAGCAAAGAACTGCCACACCGCCGAGTAGCTGATTTTACCGCCAACGCTCCGCACTGAGTGACTACTGCCGCCGCTGCCTCGCTGAGCCCCTGTGCCGCTACTGTCTTGGACCTGCGAAGCGGGTTTTCTACCCCGTGGCCGCTTGGCTCCCGACCTCACACTGCTGCTACCCTGCTGACTCACGGCCACACAACCCACTTGCTAGCTGCGCCGCTGCCTGACGCGCAAGCTGACGCCCTCTTCTCCTGACGATGATGAAGCCCTTGCTTCACCCGGCTCCCAAGTGCGGTCGGCTACATCATCATCTATTGTGTTTAATCGTCACTACTGTCCTCATCACCGGTCTTGGTAAGCCGGGCTGACCTCTCACCACATGACCTCCCATGCCACTCTCCACATCTATACTTTGCCGCCTACTGCAAGAAGCTGGGGATATTGGCCCCATTTCTTCGCTGCCAAGTAGCTGCTGACTGCCCTCCTCAAATTGTTCATCCTCGCTATATAGTGGCGCTGAGCCCAGACCACATAGTAGATCCCTGGCTGGGGAACTGGATGGGACAGAGGCGGGCTGAGGACAGGTGAGGGCCGCTGACCCGCTCCCGGGCCATGCCAACTAAGTGGTGTGTCTGAGGTTCCCTCCGACTCTTGGCTGGGGTTGTCAGATGTCATCTGGGAGGAAGAGGATGACCTAGTCAACCAAGCAAGAACCCTTGGGTTGCTGAACAACACACGGCCGCTAGATGACAGCGGCAGTTGTGGCCTCACCGAGTGACCCCTGCTGCGACGTCCCCTTGCTGTGCTGCGACCTGGGCCCGTTTCAGAAATGTTTGTGCCACTGCCACTCGCAGTTGCAGAGCCTGCCACCTCTCTGTCTGACATACTGTTTGTTCTAAAATGTACAGACACTGTTTGATGAAGCTATCTGTATATGATAAATATACACCCTGTTTTTGACTCCAAATGAACCCAGTAACAAGCTTGGGTAACCCTTGGATATAAATTGCGCTCCACAAATGGCCAGGAAAAATTTACTTGTATGTGTCGTTTACAAGCACTGTGTGTTTTACTAAATGTAAAAGCACAAACAGGCTTAATTAACCTTCGCTTGTGAATATATATTTCGGTGTTGAAAAAGACGGTTTATTTTTGTCAGCACAGCAGCAAAACAACGCTTAATTAACCCCTGGATGTAAATTGCGCAATAGAATTGAGCCACCACAAACTAGTAGCTTTGTAGCGTGTTACAATGGTGTATTTTCTACGCCACACAACAAGAGATAAAATTGTAATTAACCTTTGCTTGTGAATTAGGCTACCAAAAAAAATATATATATTTGGCGTTGAAAAAGACGGTTTATTTTTGTCAGCACACCAGCAAAACAACGCTTAATTAACCCCTGGATGTAAATTGCGCAATAGAATTGAGCCACCACAAACTAGTAGCTTTGTAGCGTGTTACAATGGCGTATTTCTACGCCACACAACAAAAATAAAAATTGTAATTAACCTTAGCTTTGAATTAGGCTACCAAAAAAAATATATATATTTGCGTTGAAAAAGACGGTTTATTTTTGTCAGCACACCAGCAAAACAACGCTAATTAACCCTGGATGTAAATTGCGCAATAGAATTGAGCCACCACAAACTAGTAGCTTTGTAGCGTGTTACAAATGGCGTATTTTCTACGCCACACAACAAGAGATAAAATTGTAAATTAACCTTTGCTTGTGAATTAGGCTACCAAAAAAAAATATATATATTTGGCGTTGAAAAAGACGGTTTATTTTGTCAGCACAGCAGCAAAACAACGCTTAATTAACCCCTGGATGTAAATTGCGCAATAGAATTGAGCCACCACAAACTAGAAGCTTTGTAGCGTGTTACAATGGTGTATTTTCTACGCCACACAACCAGAGATCAAATTGTAATTAACCTTTGCTTGTGTATTAGGCTACCAAAAAAAAAAATATATTTTTGGCGTTGAAAAAGACGGTTATTTTTGTCAGCACAGCAGCAAAACAACGCTTAATTAACCCCTGGATGTAAATTGCGCAATAGAATTGAGCCACCACAAACTAGTAGCTTTGTAGCGTGTTACAATGGTGTATTTTCTACGCCACACAACAAGAGATAAAATTGTAATTAACCTTTGCTTGTGAATTAGGCTACCAAAAAAAAATATATATATTTGGCGTTGAAAAAGACGGTTTATTTTTGTCAGCACAGCAGCAAAACAACGCTTAATTAACCCCTGGATGTAAATTGCGCAATAGAATTGAGCCACCACAAACTAGTAGCTTTGTAGCGTATTACAATGGCGTATTTTCTACGCAACACAACAAGAGATAAAATTGTAATTAACCTTTGCTTGTGAATTAGGCTACCAAAAAAAAAATATATATTTGGCGTTGAAAAAGACGGTTTATTTTTGTCAGCACACCAGCAAAACAACGCTTAATTAACCCCTGGATGTAAATTGCGCAATAGAATTGAGCAACCACAAACTAGTAGCTTTGTAGCGTGTTACAATGGCGTATTTTCTACGCCACACAACAAGAGATAAAATTGTAATTAACCTTTGCTTGTGAATTAGCTACCAAAAAAAATATAATATATTTGGCGTTGAAAAAAGACGGTTTATTTTTGTCAGCACACCAGCAAAACAACGCTTAATTAACCCCTGGATGTAAATTGCGCAATAGAATTGAGCAGCCAAAAATGAAGTGGTATTTGTATTGTAAAAACGCTGTTTCTTTAAATGAATACAACAGGAACTGGCTTAGATCCCACTTGGATATTGAATGTATATGCAGCTGCAGTGGACGCACACTGGATTTCAGATCCAATACCCCAAAAAATCAGAAATAGAACATTCAGAGAACAGTCTCTGAGACAAGCTGAGACACCCCACAAAAATCGCTGTGTAAAAATCAGTTCTTCAGAAAGCGCTATCACCCGCAGCAGCACCTTCCCTGTCAGTACAGTGAGAGGAGTGAGCTCCCAGCGGCGCGCTCGGTCTTATATAGTGCGGTGACGTCACAGAATCCCGCCGGTCTCTGATTGGCTTCATCTCTGCACATGTCATGCAGGCTATGCCCTTCTTCCTCCCAGAGTGCTTGCCCCATGTAACGCCATGTGCTCGCAGCCATTTTATCAATGAAAAGCACACTTCGTTCCCGCGAATCACCCCAAAGTTCGATTTCGTTACGAACCGAAGTTTTCCTGAAATTCTAAACGAATTCCACTTCGTTAGAATCGATTCGCCCATCTCTAGTGAATATCCTCATGTATTTCCCTGCCTTATTTCTGGATTCCTGTTTTCTGTAAATGGTGGGATACTATATGGTCTTGATAGGACCCAAGGATGTCCTAGGATACCATCGGTAACAATAAGGGAGAAATATCTTAGACTGAAAACAAAGGTGAATGTGAGAAATCCTGAGGTATCGGCCACATCGTTATCTTTCTTATCCACACGGTTAAATCCGCTGATACCTCTTGGATTAATATAGCTACTAGCTTCTCCCATATACTTAGACTTTCCTCGGGTAGCCTTGAATAACTCATATGAAGGTGGTGGGATAACGAGGACAGTGAAACAACTGTGGACTGCTTGATGTAACATAAGTAGTATCACACTACTTTAGTAATTACAACGACTATTAGCGAACTATTTCTTTATTCACATATATGTATCTATGGTACTTTGATGTAACATGATTTGTATAACACTGTTTTAGTTATTACAATGACCATCAGTTAACTATTTCTTTATTCACATATATACCTTTATTGTACTTTGATGTAACATGGATCGTATCACACTGCTTTAGTTATTACAACGACTATTAGTTAACTATTTCTTTACTCACATATATGTATCTATTTTACTACTGTAACAGTCTACAGGACTCTTGTAGGGACACTGTTGGTCCCGTAGTTCACTTGTTATATGTTAACTTTATCAAAAATGCTTAATAAAAACATTCATACAAAAAAAAAAACTCCTGACAATGTTTTCCATATTAACAGAATATCTGTATCATCGTGAAAAATTCGTCTGGCTCTAACGAATTGGGATTTAACTATGCTCTTAAAAACTTGAGGGGCGTGTTGCCTTGTACGATGAAGGATATTGTTGCGGTCAGTTTTTTATCGGCTCTGTTAAACATTTGTGCAAAATCAAGCATATTCCATAGAAAAATGTACATAAAGAATAACTTTTGTATAAATTCTGCAACTTTTAATAAACTTTGTGGGTAAATTTCTCACCATTGTCAAGATCTCTGTTTGCTTTCAGGGAATAACCACATTCTTATTTGCAATCTGAGGCTGAAGAACCTGTAACAACCAAAAACATCTCACATTCTAGATCAGGGATGTGGGCCTCTTTTGCTGGGCACACAAATTGAGGTCATGGGCCAGAATTGGCCCATGAGCCTTGTATTTGACAACTGTGGTCTACATAATCCTCTGTGAGATAAGCAGCTTGGACTCCAGGCGGATACATTTTACCTGTACTGATACATAGTAGCAAACCATCAGCACTAGAAAGAGATTTGTAATGCTGTATTCAGTTCAGAAAAAAAAATTCTTTAGGTTGCATACATCGTAGCTACTGGTTTCCAGCCCCTGGCTGGAAATAACAGCAATCAGAGATCTTAAAAACTAGAGGTGAGAATTTGTATTGCAAAGTATGTTAGAAAATTGCATTACTTCTTATCATTCACTTAAAGGTGTTTTATCAGCACAATGATTAGCTTTTAACATGTAGTCAGAGGTAAATGAAGACTATTACCAAAACATTGCTGATTTGTTTCTGCTTTGTTCAGGAGATAAAGAAGATTTTATCCACTGCTAGTTTACACAAGTTTCTCTAGGTTACGACCATCTCTCCCTGACCTCTCTTATCTCACTGCTCCAAGTTGCAGTCAATCAGTCAGTTCGCCCACAATGAGTCACTCTCTGCTGAGTCTTATCTCAGAAAAGAAGCTTTGTTTATCTAAGTTTTAACCCTTAGAGCTCTGTAGCTTTGTGCACTACAGATTCTAAACCTTCTGCACTAAACCTCCTGGGAAATAATCACAAGGAGGACATGTATGAAAACCGGCCAGGTCTAAGACTGTCTTTGTTGCTCATAGCAAAAACAAGCTCAAAGAAACCCAAATCAGAGCCCAAAAAAACAATTAGAGTCATAGCAACCAATTGAGCCCATAGCAACCAATCAAAGCTCAGCTTTCATTTCATATGGTGCTCTGAAAACATGAAACGGGAGCCCTGATTGGTTGCTATGGGCAACAAAGAAAGTCTTCAATCTAAAATACTTTCATAAAAAACCCCCAAAGGGATACAGTAAGAAAACTATCGGGTCTAAGACTTTCTTTGTTCCCCCATAGAAGCAATTAAGCCCAACTACCAAGCGGGACCCATAGAAACCAATCAAGCCCAAGCAACCAAACAGGGCTCATAGCAACCAATCAGAGCTCACTTTCATTCATATGTGCCAGAAAAAATAAAACTGAGCTCTGTTTGTCGTTTCGGCTCTGTTGGGTTGCTAGGGCAAAAAAGAAAATCCTAAAACCAAAACAGTTTTCACACATGGGGCCCAAAGCGTCATTGTCTGGGTACAACAATGGTGGGTTACCCCTTTTGATCCCCTTTGGGCCCGTCCCTGGTAACATAGTTCATGGTTTGGAGAGTGTTGTCATGGCGCATGACCCCTATGAAGGCCTCAGGCCTAAAAAAATAACTGCTATTACAAGGTACAAGGGAAAGTGGAAAAAGTACACTACACTGAAAAAAAGCTTTAACATTGTATTGAAACTAAAGACAGTTGTCTGTTACTCTAGGAGGACTAAAAATGAAGAAAAAAATTTTGGTTTTTAAAGTTTTTTTTTTAATAAGAATATAAAAAAAATAAAAGAAGAATATAAGCCTCTTTTTCCAATTTCATATAAAAATAAACAAAAAAAAAGAAACGTAATTGTCACGCCCACCCTCAGTACTTTATAATTATAAATAACCTTATTTATCCAGACACACGAATACCAAAAAAAACCCCAATTCAACCTGTATTTTTTGGGGGGCAAGAATTGTAAAGTGAAATTGAATTTAGAAAAAAAAGGTTTTCTTTTTTATGTAGTAAAACATAACAACAACTAATAAATTTTGTATGAAGGAACGGCGATTGCAAAAAAAAGGTACAATTCACTTACACTCCGATGATCTCCATAAAACCCAACTGAAAAACAATGTTACAACTACATTTTTTTTCGATCTAACCCATAAATTATGATGTTTTTTTTTGTTTCCCAATATTCTATATTGATACATTGAATGGCAGCATAAAAAATACAACTCATCCCGCAAAAAACAAGCCTGTGAGTTAAGAGAAAAATAACGTGATATCTCTCGGTAGGTGGAAATGAAAAAACCAAGGAGACGCCACTGCCGAACATCAGTGCGTCAGGAAGGGGTTGTTCTATGGAAATGGGGGTTTTGGGTTACGCACCGTACATATGGGCAGCCTGCGCCGGGGTTCCCTTGCAACATGTTTTCCGGGGTAATTTAAAGGTGATTTGGCGCCGTTTTGAAGGGCTGCTGTAATCTTGGGTAATGGCACAACTCCTTTGTCATGGCAATCTACGGATTCTAAAAAGAAATAAAAATGAGTAATCGCAAACTATACCTCCAAAAGTAACATATCTGCCCTTGGGGGTATATCCCTGGGGTGGTTGTAGGATGTATCAGTGAGACATCATAAAGAGTGACATCCTTTTATGCGGCTGTTAAAAGATTGTGATATAACGATGTAAATTTTAAAATTAGAATACCTTCTGGCTTTATTTTTGAACGGTTTCTGAGCGTATTAGAAAAAACACTTTTGTAAAAGCACTAAGGGTTAACCCTGAATGAAGGAAACACGGATTTATTCGTATTCATAACCTTTGGGGCTGTCCCTTCATCAGACATACAAATTAATGAAAAAAACAGGGCTTAAAAAACACCGGTCCCCAAAAGAGGTCCCGTAGTAAACAATCAAAAACCTTTATTCAAAAAAATCATACAAAAAACACAATGTTTAATTTTTGTAAATCTGACAAGAATAAGAACTTAACACAACCTATACCCAATGGAATCAACTAAAAAAAAGCTTTTTTTAAATATGTGTATAAAATTACTTAAAAAAAAAAGACTTATTATTAAAAAATGTTAAAAATTGTTTTTTTATTTTAAAAAAATTTTATGGCAGCTAAGGGGAAAACATTGTACTCCTTTCATATACTGTATGATGGCCCTCGAAACCTTTTTTTAAAAAATAAAAAACTTTTTTAAAAAAAACTTTTTTTATAAAAAATATTATCATTTTTGTAAAATATAAAAATGGTGACTCATAGATGGTGTATCACATGAGTGGTGATTTTCCAGGAGGGGAAACCCAATAAGTAATGACATCACTTGAGTGGTGATGTCACATGAGTGGTTCTTTACATGTACGATGCAAATGTGGTGCCATCACCCGAATGGTGACATCAAGAAAGGTTGACATCATATGAGGGGAAAAATCGAGTGAGATTAGAGAGTTTTGTTCATATAAATTGGATGACTTTGGGGGTTACTTCCGTGTGGGATATCATATGGGTTGTGCTGTCATATGGGTTTTTTGATGTCATATGATGTTGGCATCACATGAGGGGGAACACTTTGCCCCTGGCAGAGTTTTATCACAATTATCTTGACAAAGATGGGAAACAGAGAAAGCTAATTGACTCCTACTTTAAGGAGTAGGAAAGTTTTCGGTGTCTCTGTGCTTTAGAATGATTAGCTCATCTCGACCCCCCCCCCCCCCACACACACACACCTCCGTATCTCCTGTTAGGGCACAGGTATGTTATACTGGGGAGCACATCATTCAGTATTCTATAGTGCCACAAAAAATTCAATTATAGAGAACAGACAGGAGTGTTGTCATGGGACACAGCTGTAGAAATCCATTGCTTCGGGAGCTTAACAGCACACAGATTCCAGAAAAAGGGCACAGGCCGAAAGTCTTCTCATGAGGATATAGAAGTAGAAAATCAAATGCCTTTAGATCTGTGACACTACACAGATGGAGGTTATAAGACAGGAAGTGTTGTCATGGGAATGCAGAAGTAGAGAAACCACTGGCTTTGAGAATTTAATGTCACACAGGTTCCAGTTATAGGGCACAGGCAGGAAGTGTTATCATGGGAATACAAAAGTAAAGAAGTCACTGGCTTTGCGTTCAAAGTGCCACAAACATTCAAGTTATAGGGAACAGATGGGAAGTGTTGTCATGGGGACACAGTAGTAGAAAAGCCACTTACTTTAGTCCTGTGACACTTCTAGTTAAGGTGCACAGACAGGAAGTGTTATGGCGATACAGAAGTAGAGAAGCCATTGGTTTTAGTCCTGTGCACTACACAGATTCCAGTTATAGGATACAGACAAGTAGTGTTGTCGTGGGGATAAAGAAGTAGAGAAGCTACTGCCTTTATTTCTGTAACACCACACAAATTCCAGTTACAGGAAAACAAGTGTTGTCATGGGAATATGGAAGTAAAGAGGCCCCTGACTTTGAGCTTTTACTGTCAGGTTCCAGTTACAGGGCAAAGACAGGAAGTGTTGTCATGGGAATACTAAAGGAGAGAGACTCTGGCTTCAGACCTGTAACACCACAGATTCCAGTTATAGGGCATGCTGTACTTTTAGATAAACCAGAAGGTGGTAACTGCCTTTCTACTGAATTTCTTCCTAAAAACAGCTATAATTCTGGTATTGCGGAAGCCATTGCCCCCTGTGTCCAGATATATTAGCGAGTCACACATACTCCACTATACCGCCTGCCCTGACGCCTGCAGCGGCCCACGTTGTTCAACCTGACCTCAGCCCTTCCTTCCATTGTTTCCTTAAGGTTAATGCACTTTAATGAAGTTGAGGTTTGAAGGGACCTTCAGAAGGGACAGAACAATGGTCCCGGGGTCCAGGGAGGTGGCTCGTGTTCCTATTATCTGCCGGCCACACATTGAGAGATCTCACATCATCATGTTATAAAGGCTGGGGGCTCGGGGTAATGAAGACTGAGCTTTGGCCAAATTTTGGGATTCCTGAGAAGGAGGGGGGGGGGGGGGGTTAGAAAACAATTAAATGTCATGCAGACCACCAGCACCTCCACATGGGAGCCTCGTGCAGTAACTTGGTGGGTCCCACATTATCATACAGATTGTTATGGGTGCTCGGAAGGTCACAGGAAAGTAAACGGAAGAATCTCTGGAACTCCTAGTTTCATGTAATTTCTTGATGTTCAGATGCCAAATTGAAGGAAATAAAGCTATAAAATGTTTCCTATTGTGAAAGTGTGGGGCTTACGTCAAAGATGGAAAATTGTGGGTAACTCAGTCTTGGCAGACGGACCATGTACTTGCTAACTAAGCATCTCAAGATGTTGGCCGTTGTGTAACTTAAAGGTGTACTCTCACCACACTGACTGGTTTTAAACATGTAGGCAAAGGTAAATAAAGACTATTACCAAATACATGGCTGTTCTGATTTTGCTTCATTTCAGAGTTCAGTTCTTGTCCCCTACTTGTTTACAGCAGGTTTCCCACCTATCTCTGCTCTAGCAGCCCTGGCCGGGATGGTGGGGTCTTACCAGCAGCATAGAAGGTTGTTCATGTTTATTACTGAGAAGTTGTAACCGTTTAGAGCTCTGTAGCCTTCTGTACTGCTGTTTAGACCCCTTCATTACCAATATTCCTCTAACAGGCTCAACTAGGAATACGAATTGCAGAAAAAATAGGAAAAGGTCAGCTCACCTATATTCCAGGCAGTCACTACCCATGAACGCACGTCCCCTGCTCCAGCAGCATGCTCAAGTCAGAATGAGTAATGGTATGGGACTGCAAGAAGAAAAAATGTGTAGAAAATGAATATATAAAATCACAATTTATTTACATCCTTGGATGCATTAAAAGCAGAGTGGCATGGTATACACACAAGGAGATAAAGTGCCGGAAAGTGGAATCGCCGACTTGTTTCTGGCACTAAGTGCCCTTAGTCATGTCCATGCAGTGCTGAAATGTCAGTCATGGCTGTAGAACTGCCCACAGCCTGAACAAGAAGTGGGAGCCTGAAGCTGTAGAACCACCCATAGCCTGAACAGGCTGAAGCTGGCTGTCGAGTAGGATCTGTGAAACACCATAGTGAGAGCACCTCTTTTACATGTCCTTCTGTGTCCCCACATGTCCAAACTCTTAAAGGGACAAATGACAGATGGTGCAGCATTCATGTATATCTTCCTAGTGCGGGTCAATAACAAAATGGAACATTTAAGCCCTAGCCCTGGTTTCAGGGTCAAAAATGTGTTCACTTAAAGAGGACATGAGGCCCTCTAAAGGGGTTTTGCCATGAAGTCATTTCATGCCTGGCTTGTCCTGCTTCAGCTTTCAGTGTGCTCAAAAGGGGGAGTGTATGATTTATTTGAACTGCAGATCATGTGACCCAGTAGGCGTGACATCATCATGCCTTTCCCCATAGTGTGCTCACTCTAGTCAAAAAAAGGTTTATGTAAAGAGCGGTGAGTAGCTACAATGTAGCTGAGTGGATAGCACTTCTGCCTCCCAACGTTGGTGTTCTAGGTTTAAAATCCTGCAGGAAACCAAACATGGATTTTTGTATCTTTTTTGAGGTTTATTTTTTCCTTGTATTTAGTTACTATTATCATCTTTCTACTGCCACTGGTGACATCTTTGGGAGTGTGTGTGCACACCCCTATGCCACTTGCTACAGATTTCAGAGTTGATCAATTCTTTGCCCTCTGGTTTTCTTCCTACTATAGGTCCCCTGAGGAATCGTGAATATTTACATGGTTAGTCACCTCGATATATGTTTTTATGCGCATTTTTTCAACAGGGGTATTTTTTATGTAGAACTAAGCTACCACAATTGGGCATCATTTATTCCACTAATTTTTGGAAATAATAAGGACAGCCTCCATACGGTGGGGCCACCCTTTTTGGGGCTATTGCCCTAGCAATTTGGTAGTATATATTAGGGTTTTTTTTTTTAATATATATATATATATATATATATATATATATATATATATATATATATATTGGCGTCCAATATGGTTATGACTTTTTGGATGCTTCACATTTGGGATTACTTTCCACCTGTTTCAAACATTTTGGACACAGACTCCTCATGAGCCTGGATTATCTGTTACCGAATTTGATTTGGTGTCTGAGTCACATGAGTAGAAACTGGTATTTTGTATTTCTTTGTATTCTTTTGGTGTCAAACATTGATTAATCTGGCAGGTTTAGCACAGATATATTCTTTTGTGAAATTATTATTTTTATGCTAATAAATTAAAAGTTATGTTTTAGTATGTATTGTATTTTTCAGTGATTTGATTGACATAGACAAAATATATCAATTCTTTGAGTTAACTCCTTCACTGCTCAAAAAGCAAAATCCACCAACCACACTAGTACCATGAACCTCTAAGCTGCTCTGTACCATCATAAATTTAGTGACTTAAAGGGGTTTTGCCATGAAGTAAAATTGACGTGAGAAGCTTGCAAATGAAATAAGAAACATTTTCACCATTCATTATTATTAAAAATTCTGGACCGTTTTTGTTTAGCTCTCCCTTTGACCATTGTTTACAGTTCGTCCCCCGGATAGACCAGGGTGAGAGCTCTCAGCCTGCCCGACATGTCAGACATCACTTCTCCTCTTAGGCAGCTACTGAGTGTTCAAACCCGGGTGCTGTATTTACTCCCTTTCCTCTGTACTCCTTAGTAATTAGTCAAACAGTGCAAATAAATAAAAAAAGAAACCTCAATCAGGTCTGTGCATTGAGAAAGAGAACAAAAAAAACCACAGGTTTGGTTCCTGCAGGGATTTGAACCGAGGACCCTTGTGCTGTGAGGCACAAACTTTACCTCTCAGCTACTCACAGCTTTATACATAAACAGAGCTTTCTTTGACTACAAAGAGGAAAGTCCTGGTGCTGTCATCTGCGGTCACATGATATGCAATTCAAACAAATCACACACGCCCCCTTCTGATCACACAGAACTGAAAAGCTGGATGCAGGAGGTATGAAATGAGATTGTGGCAAAACCTCTTTAATAACCCTGGATCATAAAGTGTAAATGCAAAAGTTTCCTCCGACTGTGCCCCATTTCAGATATTGGAAAAGCATGAACTTTGCAATTCACTTAGTAATAAAACTGTGCCAGTGTTTTTCCAGAAGTAAAAGTGTCACATATAGTCTGCATTGGGCTGCTTGTCCACTAACATAAGGTACATCTCCATGTTGTCTTATTTGGGGGGCTGAATCCAGAGAGAGCTACAGAGGAGTGTACAAAGCTGTCATGCTTTATAATGTTGCATGACAAGAATTATAGTTTCATCATCATGCTAACAAATAGTCTGTGAGGAAGAGCTGGAATCTCTGGTGCCACCTACTAGAAGAAGCATCAGCCGGTAACTGAACCAAAAGGAAAAGCCTCCCGTCTGCAGACTGCTGCTTTGGGGTGCTTGCCCCTCGTTAGAGTTCTGGTTGGCTGTATTGCATGGTCTATAAGCATAGATGCCAACTCTCCCGCTTTTGGCGGGGGGGTCCCGCTATTTGGGGTCCCCCCCCCCCCTCCCGGCAGAGTTGGCGAACCTCCCGCCGCCAGTAGGCAGCGGGGGCTCTTTAAATGGCCCCGGCGACAGAGTAGCGCTGATGCGCTACTCTGGCGCCGCCGGGCCGTTCCCACAGGCGGGTGAAGCAGCCGCAGCGGCCGCTTCCCCCCCGCCCGGAGTCTCGCGTGCAGGGAGGAGGCAGGAGGGAAACGCTCCCTCCTCCCTTCTCCCCCTGTATTTTATGGCGCCGGTGCGCGCCGTACATACAGGCCATCGGCGCAGGGGGAGTGACGCGTGGCTGCACTCACTTCCCCTGCGAGGCTCAGGAGCTGCCGCGCTGCAGGAGCCTGGTCAGGTGAGTGGCTTTTATTATTTTATTTTTATTAGTTATAGGGGGCACTACCTGGCTATAATGGGGGGGGGGGTCCTACCTGGCAACAGAGGGGGCACTACCTGACAACAATGGGGGGGCACTACCTGGCAACAGAGGGGGCACTACCTGACAACAATGGGGGGCACTACCTGCAACAGAGGGGGCACTACCTGGCTACAATGGGGGGGCACACGCTGGCTAAAAATGGGGGCATCTCCCTGGCAACAGAGGGGGCACTACCTGGCAAACATGGGGGCATCTACCTGGCAACAGGGGAGGCACTACCTGGCAACAAAGGGGCACTACCTGGCACCAAAGGGGGCTCTACCTGGCAACAAAGGGGTCAAATGGAAACAGAGGGGGCACACCTGACAACAATGGGGGGGCACTACCTGGAAAACAGAGGGGGGCAACTACCGTTACAATGGGGGGGGGTCTACCTGGCTACAAAGGGGGGGCATCTACCTGGCAAAAGAGGGGGCACTACCTAAAAAAACATTGGGGCATCTACCTGGCAACAGAGGGGCATCTACCTGGCAACAGAGGGGGCACTACTGGCAAACAATGGGGGCATCACTGGCAACAGAGGGAGCACTTACCTGCCAAACAATGGGGGCATCAAACCTGGCACAGAGGGGACCAACCTGGCAAACAATGGGGGCATCAAACCTGGCAAACAGAGGGGGCACTACCTGGCACAGAGGGGGCAAAACCGGAAAAACAATGGGGGCATCTCCCGGGCAACAGAGGGGGCACTCCCTGGTTAACAATGGGCACCTGGCAAACAATGGGGCATCTACCTGGCAACAGAGGGGGCATTACCTGGCTAACAATGGGGGCATCTACGTGGAAACAATGGGGGGGGCCTACCGGGCTAAACCAAAGGGGGCACTCCCTGGCTACAGAGGGGGCACTACCGGGCAACAAGGGGGGGCACTACCTGGCTAACAATGGGGGCATAGTGGCTAACAAAGGGGGACTACCGGCAAACAAAAGGGCATCTTCCTGGCTAAAATTGGTTCTCCCGGTCCCCAGAGGGGGTTATTGGGCTACAAGGGGGCATCTACCTCCGTAGGGGCACTACCTGGTTAGGGGGGGGTACTCCCCTGGCTTAAGGGCATCAACTGGCTTTTTTCCCAAAGCCGTTATGCAGTTAGGGGGATGGGTGGGCTTTTTGAAGGGGCGTGGCACATGACAAGGGGGGGCCCATGCAATGTTTGTCGCAGCAGTACGCGCGCCTCCCACCACTCTCCTGCTTTTCTTTTTCAAAAGTTGGCAACTTGTCTAAAGTTCCCTAAACCCTTTTAAAAAAAAATTTTACCCTTTAGGTACATTTACATCTCACCCAGCCCCAGACCCTGCTTTGCTAACAAGAGGCAAACACCCAAAGCAGCTTTGCAGATGGGGACTTTGATTATAAAAGGATTACTGGTTTTGACTTAAAGGGGTTTTCTACTAAAAGGGGATTTGCTGCTTTTTTTTTAAAAGATTTTGCGAAAAAAAGGGTCATTTGCAATTAAGCATTAAACAGTGCCCTACCATTCCTGATACCCTTTTTTTTGGGGTCATCAGCTCCCGGGCCCTTAGCTACAGCCCCGTTTGATCTCTCCTGAAGGCTGTCGCATTGGTTGATAGCTACAGCCCTGGCTTCTATGCCCCTGGGAAAAGTGCAGTAAAACGCCCTGAATTCAAACTGAAACCAGAAAAACGAAAGAGTGGGGATGAATAAATGTATGAGAAAACCCCCTTTTAAAGTCATAGTCATATTCAAAGGCTTTTTAATGGGTCAAAATTTTGGGGGCCCTGTAAAGGGACGCTATTTTGGGGCCCCAGAGATCCTAGCTCTCTTCTCTAGAACCTATTTGCATATTTCCCAGGAAGCATTGCATGGTCTACAGGTCTGCCTACTTTTACGGTGCTTTCCTCAAGGAAAAACTTTCCCCCACCTAGACTAAATAAAACCCAAACGGGGGGTAAGATTCGGGGAATGCTTATCTTTACTAAAGAGGCCCGACTTGGAAATTTTGGCTTTGTCACTGATCCCCAAAATTTTTTTAAATTGGGTTCCACAGGAGGGAAACCCCCAAAATGATATTCACTTATCTGTGATGTCCGGGCAAGGCAACACTCCTGTCAGGGGCCTTGATCAAATATATAACAGGGAACGTTTGGGGGCAGACTGAGGGGCTGGCGTCCCCATGGCTTGAAAATGGGGGCAAAAACATAAGTTGTTTCAAAGACCTATTGTGGAGTTGATATGGGGGCCCCCGTGGGGGAGGGTTGGGGCCCACCAGTGGAGTTGATGACGTGGGCCCACTATTGGAGCTGATTCTTTGGGACCATCAGTGGAGTTGTTACTGTGAACCCACAAGTGGAGATAACTAGGTTTTTTTTCCCACCAGTGGAGAAATTTAGGGGCCCCCCAGTGGAGTGTTCTTGGCCCACCAGTGGAGTGATTCTTGGGACCCCCCAGGAGTTGATTTGGGGGGCCCCCAGTGGATTGATTCTTGGGGGCCCCCAAAAAAGGGGGGACTGGAAACAACCCTGGAGTTTATTAAGTCAAACACCCGTAGAGTTATTATGGGAGCCCCCTTTTTTAGAGTTATTCAAGGACCCACCTGTGGAGTTGATACTGGGAGCCCACCTGTGAAGTTGGAGGTTGGCCCACCAGTGGAGTTGATTATTTGGGCCCATCAGTGGAGTTGATCCTGGGAGCCCACTTGTGGAGATGATTCTTTGGGCCCACCAGTGGAGCTGATTCTTGGGGCCCACCAGTGGAGCTGATTCTTGGGGCCCACCAGTAGAGTTGATTCCTGGGGCCCACCAGTAGAGTTGATTCTTGAGGCCCTCCAGTAGAGTTGATTACAGTGACACACCAGTGGAGTTGCTTGTGGGGGCCCACCAGTTAGTTACAGGGCCCCTAAAGCTACTGTACATGACTGTTCTTGCCTCCTATACGTTGCCTCGTGCTTTTTGCCTCCCCTTCTCCACCTTTTTGCTTCTCCCCAGGATGCACATGCTGTTGAAAAGCAATTCCAGGTCTGCCCTGCTTAGGAACTGGCCAGAGTTTTGCCCTCCTCCCCTATGGGCCAGTCTGAGCCTGGGCATGCTGATATATTGCAAGATAGGAACTGCTAATAGACGGGGATCCCAGGTGCTTCAGCCATATGGCACCCTGAAATTACTTATGGCAGCCCTGCTCATTTGGCAATGTGTGTTGTTTCTCGGAAAACTCCTAAACCACTTCAGACCACCAGGACCGTTTAGAGCCAACCTTAAGTATCCATTGACTGCTATGAATATCAGGGAAGCTTAGTAGTTTATGAGGTATCATTAATGAATCCAGATGGGATGGTGAAAGTTTTGCTGGGGAGCTGTCCTCCCGATGACCCATGGACATCTCCCGCCCAGGTCACATATCCAGGTGGTGGCCAGTGACTGCTGACTGGAAGCAGCGGCGAGGTGGGTGGGGATTAGAGGGTTTGGATTTAATTGGTGAGTATAGCTTCCTTTTTTATCCTAACACAATGGATTTTTAGATAATTCGAAAACCCCTATAAATTTTGTCTTGTCATGGTGTGCAAGCATGTGATGGGAAAGGTCACATTATGGAACCCTTTGTGGTATGATACAAACCCAAGTGACCAAGTATTACATGTAAAAGTGACAAATAGGTTTTGCAACCTCTGAATCATGGAGGTGATGGTGTCATGTGGTTGAGGAATAGCAGAAAAATGTGAAAGTGCAGCTCATATGTGTATCAGCAGTTTCCAAGCTACGTGACTATGTAATGCACTGAGCAACTTCAAAGATTTCCTCACATATGTTTCACAGTATAGATGTACACGTTACACGCACGTGGCCAGCAAATGCAAAATCATCATCACAAAATGTGCCAGATAATAGATTCAGCCTGATCTTAAAGGAGCACTCTACAGACAAAACTGATATATACACTGAGTATAACTACTACGGGACCTGAGTGGGGCGAGCACGGTACATGGATTAGCTCTGAATCCCTGTGTTCTGGTCAGCAGGTATAACATAGCTAACCTTATGCCCTGCCCCCATATATGACATACCCTCTATGGCATCACCCTAAAATAAGTATAACAGAAAGCGAAGAGAAACCTACATCAGAGCCAACACCCACTAAATAAATACAGACCCTAAACAGATATTGACCTACAGAGACTCTAAACTCCTCAGAGTCAACCTAAAACCTCAGACCAGATTCCCCCTTAAAAGGGTTGTCTCACTACAGACATTGATGGTATATCGCTAGGATAAGCCATCATTGTCTGATAAGTCTGGGTTCCACCACCTTTGGGACTTGAACCATCTCCTAAACGAGCCCCGAAACCTCTCCATTCTGAACAGAGAGGTGGTCGCAACTCTCCCATTGAAAAGAATGGGATTTTCTATTACAGCCGAGCATTGCCCCTCGGTTAAACTGTGAACTCCCATTCATGTCTATGGGAGAAAACAGAGAGGATTCAGGGCTTGTTTAGGAGATAGGTCAAGTTCCCCAATCAGATAATGATGGCATATCCTAGCGATGTCTGTAGTGAGACAACCCCTTTAATGCAGACCCCAGAACAGATTCCCTCTTAACCCCTTAAGCCGAACGCCTAAACAGTAGTTAATGACCAGAACATTTTTTTAGTTTTTGCCTCCTTGCGTTTCAACAGTTGTAACTTTTTTATTTTTTCAGTGACGCAGTTGTGTGAGGTCTCGTTTTATTCGAGACAGTTTGCACTTTATGGGGGAATAGTTTAAATTCACTTATAAGTAATTGCAGAATTTTGTTTTTATTTTTTTTAAATTTTGTTTTGTTTTCTTTTTTTAATTTTTTTTTTACGCCATTCACATTTCACACCTAACTTGTTAGATTAATTCTACAGGTTATTACAGTCGTGTGGATACCTAAAATGTGTAGGGTTCTTTTGTGTGTGTAATGTATGCACAAATTTTTTTTTATTAAAGATTTATTTTTATTTTATTTTTATTTTTTTCACTTTTTATGTTTTTTACTTTTTTTTTTAAATCCCATGAAGGGAGAACTGTTTTACTTCTTTTTTTTTAACAATTGGTAATGTATTAGCATATTCATATATGCTAATACATTATCATCTGTGTCAGTCTGACACAGGCAGTGATCAGGACAGCTCACAGTCTGTCCTGATCACTGGCTTCTTACACAGACAGCCCTGGGGCTACTCTGACTGTGCAACCATTCCCGGGGCTCTGTCGGGCCATCGGGCGTTCCGATCACCCGACAGAGCAGGGAAACCCTTTGATTGCACTGCGGTGACAAACTGCGGCAATTAAAGGGTTAAAGCACCGGGTTGCGGAGGTTTCCCCCGCTCCCCAGTGCTCGCAGGAGCTGCGCTGGGATCAGGGCTGTGTAGTACAGCCCCATACTTAGTGCTGCCTGGCCGCTGGGCGCCGAAGACTCTGATGTCTGCAGCGACGCCAAAAGACGTCGCTGCAGACGAACGACCTGCACCAGCCGACGTCAAAAGACGGTGGGCGGTCGTTAAGGAGTTAAAGGGGGTATTCCCACAAAGCTGCCTCCTGCTAACAGGTTGGCTCATAACTAACTACAAGCTGACCATGTTACAGAAGAAAAAGTATTTTTTTTCACATTTTTTATCTATTTTTAAAAACAAAAGTGGTGATAAAATAAATACTGTTTTTGTGTCATTTTCCATCACAGACATTTATATATAATATAGGCGACATAAACCTTTCATGTCATCAGGGCTAAAAGTTGAGGTTCAGGCTGTTTTTTTTTTTGTTTTTTTTAAAAATTATTTTATTTTTTGTGTGTTTATTTTTTTTAATTTTATTTTACACATTGTTCCCCTCCCAAGGTCAGAAAAAGATCTCTGGGGTCATTTTTTATTATTATTTTGGGTATGTTCACACAGGGTAATTTCGGCACACATTTCACCGCGTATTTGTGCTCTAATACGGACGAGATACACTCCGAAATTACGGTAATCCATAGTTCTCATGTCTAGCAATAGCACTTTCCTTAAATGAGCACCTCTTGTCAAGGTAGCCTCCTATACAAGGTAAGACCTCTCTAAATGATCTGCTAACACTAATGTATGACGTGCGAGGAACAGTAGTGATGGCTACCGCTAGGTCTTATTTTCACGGGAGGCCTTATATTTCTAAGCTTGAAAAAAATTGCAGTAGGTCTTATTTTCAGGGGATGTCTTATTTTCGGGGAAACAGGGTAATAATGTCCAGGTGGATGAGCATCATCATAGATACACCATAAACACAAAAAGAGAGCTCTATGCTCCCCTTGGTTCTGCCCATATATTATACTCTTGCCTCTTTTTCTCCATTCATTTCTATGGATATTCTGATTATTGCCGTGTGAGTGTACTCAGCTGTACTTGGATTGAAGGGTATGGAGCGAGCCGTGCAATCGGGACCAATTCTCTCAGCTCTCCATGGGCACAGCAGAAAGCTGTGTGATACTATTTCCCCAAATGGGAGTACTCCTTTAAGAAGCTCCAGTGCCTCTCAATCTGTGTTGCAGCTTTTAGAGACTCTGTAAGAACCAACAGTCCAAAACCTCAACGTCTTTGAGGTCAATGAGATAAAAAAAAATCCATACCAGATCCCAACTGGCTGTTATTCTGGAGTCTCCTGGTTACATAGATAAGGTCTTCCTCACCACATGCCGTCTGGACTGTAACGGGTAGAGACAACGCCATGGTATTACTCAAGGTCGACTCAAAGTCAATGCAGTCAGGCTGATTGCTCTAAAGCCCTGACACAAATGGTTGTCCCATGAAACCGGGTCCATCCTCAGTCTTTGGAAGGTTCCCCAACTCATATTCAGGAGTAAGGGAAACCATAGAGTCTTCGGGTTTTTATGATTCTGCCCCACTTTGGGATTGGTTGAACTTCCAGTCTAATGCTACTTTTTGTTAACGTAACATAGCAGCTAGGGTTAACCTTTAAAGGGGCTGTCTCACTACAAGGATTGCTGCTTTTTATGTTAAAGATCTTGCAAAAACAAATCACTTTGCAATATGTGTCCATTAACAGTGTCCTACCTATTCCTAGATATCCCCTCTTGTATGGGCTGCATCTGCTTCTCAGGTTGCTATAGCTACAGACCTGTCTTCTACTGGAGCCTAATAGAAGCCAGTAAACATGCCCCTGAATTCAAAATGAAACCAAGAAAACAGGACTGAGGTAAGATGAAACAATGTAGTGAGACTACCCTTAATAGGGGTTTTGCCACGATGTAATGTTGACGTGGGATCCTCCAAAATGGGTATTTAATCACTTTTCTAAATATATGTGATTACAAAAAGTGAAGTCTGTGAGCTACAGCATTGCTCAGTCCCCCTTAGTTACCTGAAAGTTTACATTGGACAGGACCAGGACACTGAAGGAGCTGATCTGGCATGTTTGCACTTCTTATCTGATGACAGGGAACATGAAGGAGCTTTCAAGAGGCTGGGGAGAAAGTGCAGTGTATGAGTCTGTCTGCTGTATAGAGAATCCACTGTTGTAATGTTATTATTTGAGTAAACTTTTGAGACGCTCCCTTCTTCCTCACTCTCTGCTCAACTCCTCCCTCTCACCCCTGCAGCATTCATGTGGCAAAACCCCTTTAAGGGTTGTTCTCACCATGTTGTTTCACAGAACCTGCTGAGCCTGTTAGAAGGACATTGGGGATAGTGGGGTTTTACCAGCAAAAGGCAAAGCTACAGGGCTCTAAAGGGTTAAAATTTGTCAGTAAGAAACAAGTTCATGGGCTGCTCATAAGACACAGCAGGGAGTGACATCATCATTCCAGCCACTGCTGCTGGAGCAGAGAGAGGTGTTTGGTAAGCTACGAAAGCTTATGTACACAAGCAGGAGATACAAACGTCTCTAACTTTAAAATGAAGCAAAATAAAAACAGCAATGTATTTGTTAATAATCTTTATTTACCTTAGCTTACATGTTTAAAGCTAGTCATTGAAATGGGAATATCCCTTTAACACCTACACTACTGTACATTAACTGGAAGTCACAGCAAACTTGAAGTACAGCTGAACCAAAAGCGAAGTGGAACTGTAAGTTAAAAAAAAAAAGGTGTAAAGACCGTAGCCCCATTCTTCAGTTTACAGTTAGAGTAAACCCCTGAACTGTAAGTTAACATGTGAAAAACACCAACCCTAACCCTAATTTAGGGTTAGGCTTTGATTTTTATTTTGGGCAATTTTCACCAAAATTTGATTTGATCCAAAACAAATTTCTGAAATTCTAGTTGAATTTGATATCAAACCGAATCTGAAATGCAACACTAATAATACAGGCAGAACCCTGGTTACAAACGGGATAGGGACTGTAGGTTTGTTCTTAAGTTGAAATTTTATGTAATTTGGAACACATAGTACATGTGTGGTGTGGCGTGCTGGCACTTGCAGTTCCATAGGAGCCTGTAGCTGTGGAAATTCAAAGGCCAGCATGTCACAGCAGGAAATGTTAAACACATACAGTACTTATACTAGTACAGTACTAATTAGCACCCATACAATTAGGACATGAGTGGTGTGGCATGCTGGCACTTGAGGTTCCAGAGGAGCTAGTAACTGTAAAACTACAAGTGCCAGCATGCCACAGCAGCAGATGTTGTAATTATGTGGATGCTGCTTAGTACATGTGTTTAACATCTCCTGCTGTAGCATGCTGGCACTTGGAGCTCCACAGCTAGTAGCTGTTGTGGAACATGGAGCTACAAGTGCCAGTATGCCACAGCAGCACATGTTAAACAAATGTACTAATTGTCACCCATACAATTATTACATGTGGGGTGTGGCATGCTAGCACTTTTAGTTTCTTATTCCACATCAGCTAGTAGCTGTGAAACTGCAAACACCAGCATGCCACAGCAGGAAATGTTAAATACACACAGTATTAATACAAGTACAGTACTAATCAGCACCCATACAATTAGGATATGACTGGCGTGGTGTGCTGGCACTTGTAGTTCCATAGCAGCTAATAGCTGTGAAACTACAAGTGTCAGCATTCCACAGCAGCAGATGTTCTAATTATATGGGTGCTGATTAGTACATGTATTTGCTGCTGTGGCATGCTGGCATTTGTAGTTCTACAGCCACTAGCTGCTATGGAACTACAAGTGTCAGCATGCCACAGCAGCAGATACATGTACTAATCATCACCCATACGATTAGTAGATGTGTGGTGTGGCATACTGGCACTTGTAGTTCCACAGCTACTAGTTGATATAGAACTACAAGTGCCAGCATGCTACTGTAGCACGTTAAACACATGTACTAATTAGCACCCATACAATTAGTACATGTGTGGCTGGAATGCTGGCACTTGTAGTTCCATAACTACAGGTGCTAGCATGCCACACATGGGTGCTGATTAATTAAGGTGGCCGAACAGAAGTGGGGAGAGCAGGACCTGTAGCAATAGACCTGTGATGCCGTGGCTGACAGGAGCAGCATGAGTGAGAGCGGTGCCGGGGTGACAGGACAACATTAGGGAGAGCAGTGCTGACATTGAGCGTGCAGCAGAGATATGTCAGAGAATTGCGGCGTTCCGATATTATGGGATATGACTCTGTTTCTGACATCAGCACACTAAGTCATGCCCCATAAGTCCCTGTTCGTAACTAGGGGATAGTCGCAAATCAGAACGGCGTAAGTCGGGGACTGCCTGTGCTCTGGTAATAGACTGTATACATACATATTATAATGGCTCACAGCTTTTTATATAACAGGAAATGTCATCAACTGTAAGAATGCCCTAACCTGAGAATTACATTCAGAGCTATAAGTAAAATCCCACAGGAAAACCACATGAAAGTGTCACCTGCTGTGCTCTGTGCCGCACGTTGGTCAGCGCAGTCATTTCTCACGTCCCATTTAGTTTAGAAAATTTAAGAGAGATTAAAATAAGAAAAAAGCAAAAGTTCCAAAACTTTTCACACAGCCCAATACAATATCACAAGCAACTTCAAAAATGGAGTTGTACGTGAAGACTTATCCCATTGTCAGTGTGGAATAACTGGGAAATGCATTGTGCTGCTGGAGACTAGATAGGCAGGATTACACCACTGACAATAGCAGAGCACAGAGTGCAGACAGTAATGGGCTCCTTAGATTTTCCTTATGTTTTCTTACATTTAAAAGCAGAACAGAAATATTGTCTTCCTTCTGAACATCCTCTTTCTATAAATGGAAAGTTATCATTACTCTCGCCCTCCTCACTTTCCCATATTGGTGAAGCTTGACCTTCAAAACTCCCCTACCGAGCAACGTATATCATGTTGAAATCTTAAAAAAATTCTACGTTATTAGTCTTTTACTTTTAAAGAAGAAGTTAAGAACAGGAAATGAAAACCTCCAATAAACTTGTGTCATCATTAAGAGCACTGAATATGCAGGACTGGCTACTTTCTATCCAAAACAGGGCCACACCTGTCCGCAGGTTGTAGGTGGTATTGCAGTTCATCCATATCCCTTTTAATAGTTCTGAGTTGTATTTCCAGACAAAACCTATAAACAGGGGAGGAGCTGTTTCTGGGAAAAAAAGCAGCCGGGTTTTTCTAATCCTGTAAAATACCTTTAAATTGTTATGTGGTGCCAGACAACAATTTATTGATGAATGAAAAAAAATTTAAAAAATAACCACAATTTCTAATAATTTTTTTTTAGAAAGGGCAAATGAACTTTAAAGGGGTTGTCTCACTACAAGGATTGCTTTTTATGTTAAAGATCTTAGAAAAACAAGTCACTGTGCAATATGTGTCCATTAACAGTATCCTACCTACTCCGAGATATCCATTCTTGTATGGGCTGTATCAGCTCCTCAGGTTGCTATAGCTACAGACCTGTTCAGTCTCATGTTAGGCTGCCAGCACTGGTTGCTATAGCTACAGACCTGGCTACTAGTGCAGCCTAGTGGAAGCCAGTAAACACGCCCCTGAATCAAAGTGAAACCAAGAAAACAGGACTGGGGTAAGATGAATCAATGTAGTGAGACAACCCTTTTAATGTTGATCAATACATTTGGGCTGATTAAATCAATGGTGCAATTATGTAATACATAAGATGTTACTGGGTAAAACTATGGCTGAAAATGACTTGGGGATATTAGACCGTAGTCTTAAGTTTAGTGACCAATGCCAGGCAGCTGCTGCAAAGGTGAAAAATATCATGGGTTGCATCAAAAAAGGCTTAAATGCTCAAGACAGGATTTGGCCTCTATACAAAGCACTGGGGAGGGACATAGGAATGTTTAAACAGTTTTTTGGGGCCAGTGTTGGAAGGGCAATAGCAATTTT
>JAODAL010026698.1:0-56270 GCA_025379985.1 Phyllomedusa bahiana | reverse complement strand
AAATCACGTACCATTTGACTGTTGTGGATTTTTAATTTTCAGCTTCTCCAGCTTTGTTTGGGTTAAAAAATTTAAAGGTGTTGTTGCTCCCAAAAATTTTAATGGTCATCGCTCATAATCGACGCTCACTAGTGAATAACCTTATCGATAGCGGCCGACTATCGAATATCGATCGATCTCGATAGCCAACGCAATCGCTCAACACTAATCATGTCCTCTCTCCATCTGAAACTAAACCTCATTAAGACTGAACTTCTTGTCTTTCCGCCATCTACTAACCAACGCCCCCCCTCCCCGGCTTTTTCTGTTGGGGTGTGTGGTCGCACCATTTCTCCTAGGCAGCATGCCAGCTGTCTAAGGGTTTTATTTAAATTCTGATCTGACCTTCACCCCATATATCCAATCCCTTGCCCGCTCCTGTCACCTGCACCTCAAGAATATCTCCAAAATCCGTCAATTTCTCACTGTGGAAACGACTCAAACTCTCATTACTGCTCTTATTCTTTCTCGTCTTGACAACTGCAACTCCTTGCTTATCGGTCTCCCTCTCTGCAAACTCTCCCCTCTTCAATCTGTCCAGAATGCAGCAGCCAGGCTTGACTTTCTCTCCAGCCGCTATACTGATGCCTCTACCCTGTGTCAGTCACTGCACTTGTTGCCACCAGTACGCATACAGTATTAAACTCAGCACTCTCACCCAAAAAGCTCTCCACGCGCTGCTCCCCCCTACATCTCCTCCCTAGTCTCTGTCTACCGCCCTACCCGTGCTCTCCCGCTCTGCTGATGATATCAGACTACATACCTCACCCCTCCTCACCTCCCCTGCCCCCCTACAACATTTCACACGTGCAGCACCAATTCTCTGGAATATACTACAGCGGGCGATCAGGCACATTCCCAACCCTCACAGTTTGAAGAGGGCCCTGAAAATACATCTTCTCGGGCTGGCCCACCAAGATCCCTAACTGCTATCACACACATCTGTCACTCCCTGCACTTGGGCACTCCCCAGGCACTTATCTGTATATGATGTACAGTCTGCGGGCAGGTTCATTCCATTTTCATGTAAACCACCCCTATTTTTGAAACATGGGCCGGCCCATTGTAAACTTGGCACTTCTTACCGTATGTTTCACCCATACACCCTAATAGATTGTAAGCTCTCACGAGCAGGGCCCTCACACCTTGTGTCTCATTTGTAAGTACTTTTAATGGTAATGACTGTATGTTTACCCTTGAATTTGTAAAGTGCTGCGGAATATGTTGGTGCTATAGAAATAAAGATTATTATTATTATTATATTTGCCAAATGCCAGAATAATGAAAGATAATTTTTTAAAGAATTTTTATTACTTTCTGCAAATCAAAAGTTACATACATTTCATTAGTATTTGGTAGAATTGTCCTTAAACTGTATGACTTGGGTCAAAGTTTTGGATATCCTTCTACAAGTTTCTCACAATAGTTGGTAGGTATTTTGGCCTTTTCCTCCTGACAAAACTGGTGTAACTGAGCCACGTTTGTAGGTCGCCTTGCTTGCACCTGCCTTTTCAGATTTGCCCATACATTTTTAATAGAATTGAGACCAAAGCTTTGTGATGGCTACTCAAAAAAATTGACTTTGTAACCAGTTTCATAATACAGCAAAACAAACCCACAGCATGATGCTTCCACCCATGTGCTTCACAGCTGGGATGTGTTCTTAGGTTTCCAAGCTTCTCCCTTTTTCATCCAAATGTAACGATGGTCATTATTGCCAAATAATTCAATTTTACTTTCGTCAAACCATGGGACATGTCTCCAAAAATGTAAGTCTTTGTTCCTGTGTGCATTTGCAGTTCATTGTCTATTTTGAAGACCCATTTCCACCCAAGCTTTAAATTTCTGGCTGATGTCTTGAGATGTTGTTTCAGTATTGCCACATAATCTTCTTTCCTCATGATGCTATGAGGGTAATATTTATAGTTTTATATTTATATGATTTTATATATACTCTTTGTGTGCTTTTCATCAAAGTTTGAAACACTCAGGTATTTGGAATCTTAATAGACATGCACCCTCCCCCTCCCCCCTCCTCCAATAATTGGAAACATATGGCCTGGAGGTATAGCCTATTGAATCAACAAGGTTTCTTTGTTTCAATAAGACCCAGTAAGAGGTGGGTACATATTTAAATGTAAATTTTAAACCAACGTATAGGAAATTAGATTTTTTTTAAAGTAAAGACTGAATGGCACATGTATTCTTGCAGAAGGTGGAACGTTATAAAAAGTTAGGAAATAGTGGGATTGGGGGGCAGACATCCTGTATATGCAATGTTATATGCTGTGTGTTTCTCCAATGCTTGCATTGAATAAATCGTGGATATTTTTAACTTCAACTGATTTTTAATTTGAAAACCCGATCAACATCTGAAAAGCTTTATTAAGCTAGGACAATGCCATCTATTTTGTGAAGTGCACCAGTCCCTCCTACAGCAAAACAAACCCATAGCATGATGCTTCCACCCATGTGCTTCACAGCTGGGATGTGTTCTTAGGTTTCCAAGCTTCTCCCTTTTTCATCCAAATGTAACGATGGTCATTATTGCCAAACAATTCAATTTTACTTTCGTCAAACCACGGGACATGTCTCCAAAAATGTAAGTCTTTGTTCCTGTGTGCATTTGCAAACATTAATCTGGCTTTTATATGTTTCTTTTGGAGTGATGGCTTCTTCCTGGCATTGTGACCTTTCAGCCCATGTTGATATTGTACTTGTTTCACTGTAGATAATGACTAGTGTTGAGCGATTATTATCGACAAAGTTGAAATCGGCAAGGTTTTTACGGTGATCGAAATTTTTAGATCATGCGATAATTAATGGTTTAAAATCTGTGCATCATCAAATTAAACCCGCTCCAATTTCGGCATTTCCCTTTAAATTTTTGGGGGCCAAAAAATCAAAAATTCCCAAAAAAGAGCAGGGGGGGGGAGGGCGGGGGGGGGGGGGGGGGTTTTTGCGACTTCATAAATGGGATGTGAAAGGGTTTCGTTTGGCGGGAAAAAAATCAAAAGACCCCCATTTTACATAAACGGGCTTTTCCTGTTCAGCCTCAGTGTCTCTAAAGCCTTCATAGGAGAAGGGACTTTCGCTTTTGCCTGGGGCAAACACTCACGAAATTATTCTTTTTCTGCACAGAAAAAACCCTACTATTATGTGACCCTTTAACAATTTAGTTAGTTTAAGAGTTTGGGGGAGATTTTATGTAGTTAGGTAAGAATTTTAAAGGACTCTACCGCTGAAAATTGAGGGGGGGAGCGAGTGGGGGGGGGGGGCCCCCGCGGATGAACCCCGACAACCCTCTATAAAGAAAAACTGGAAAAAGTTCACCAAAAACTTAGTGGAACATTAACGCAAATACCTTTTTAAGGGTAATAGTTTGCTATTGAAATTTTTCCCCCTGATATTGGAAAACCTGAACTTATAAAAAGGAAAAAACTTTTCAAGAAACTGAAAGGTCTCTTTGATGGGTGCAAAACCCCAACTTTTTAAAAATTTTAAACATTTCCAGATGGGTGTTCTTTTTTTAAATTTTTCCCCAAATTCCACCTTTGTTCATATATCGACCTTGGGCATTTTAAATTTTAAAACAGAAATTTTTTTTAAACACCCGGGGAAAATTTGAAAGGTGCAAAAAAATCGTTTATTATACAAAAACCCATAAAAAAAGATACGTTTTTTTTGATTTTGGCGCACAACAGCTTTGTTTAAATTGACTCAGTTTGCACTTTAAAATCTTAAAACAGAAAATTTTATAGTCACCACAGGAATTAAAAAGGGCAAAAAATACCGTGTATTATACAAAACAAACAGATACTTTTTTTGATTTTGGGGCGCACTACAGCTTTGTTCATTGACGCAGCTTGAACTTAAAATCGGGAAAACAGCAATTTTTATAGTCCCCCACAGGTAATTAAAATTTGCAAAAAAAATTTTTATTACCCAAATTTACTTTTTCAGATACGTTTTTTTTTTGATTTTGGGCGCACTCCCCCTCTTTTTTAAATTTTGACGCGGCATGCACAAAAAAAAAAACAGCAATTTTATATTCACCAAAAAGTGAATTAAAAGGGTTGCAAAAAACTGTGTATTATACAAAAACATAACAAAATACGTGTTTTTTGATTTTGGGCGACTAAAGCTTGGTTCTTTTAAGCACTTGAAACGAAAAAATAAAAACAGAAATTTTTATAGTCACCACGGGTTAAAAATTGAAATTTTTGCAAAAAAAAACAGGGGATTTACGAAAACATAACAATACTTTTTTTTTTATTTTTAGCACTATACCCCCCCTTTTGTTCATTGACCAGCTTGCACGAAATCTGAAAAAAAGAAATTTTAAAAGGGTCACCCCCGGTAAAATTTAAAAAGTTGCAAAAAATCCCATGAAATTATACGAAAACAAAACAATACTTGTTTTTGACTTGGCGCACTACCCTTTGTTCTTTGACGCAGCTTAAACTAAATCTAAAACAGAAATTTTTAAAAGCACCCCCGGGGAAATTTTGAAAGGTGCAAAAAATACATTTTTTTAAACCCAAAATACATTTCAGAGATGTGTTTTTTGACTTTGGCGCACTACAGCTTTTTTTCATTAAACGCAGTTTGAAACAAATCAAAAAACAGCAATTTTATAGTCACCACGGGGAAAATTGAAGGTGCAAAAAATACCGTGTTTTTATACAAAACAAAACAGAACGTTTTTTGATTTTGGCCGCACCCAGATTTTTTTCTTTGACCACCCGGCACTTAAATAAAAAAAAGGGAAATTTTTTATAGTCCCCGCAGGTAAATTAAAAGGGTTTGCAAAAAATCCCATGATTATACAAAACCCATAACAGATCTGTTTTTTTATTTTGGGCGAACTACAGCTTTGATCTTTGACGCAGCTTGCACGAAAATTTCCTAAAACAGAAAATTTTTTATAGTCACCACAGGTGAATTGAAAGGTCAAAAAAATACCGTGTTTTAAAACCCAAAAATAACAGATAGGGTTTTTTTTTAAATTTTTTGGCGCACTACAGCTTTGTTCATTGACCAAAGCTGCACGAAAAACTTAAAACAGCAATTTTATAGTCACCCCCCGGTTAATTTGAAAGGGCAAAAAATCCCCGTTTTTATTATAAAAACATAACAAAAACGTTTTTTTTGACTTTGGCCCACAACAGTTTTTTTTTAAATTTGACCAGCTTGCACATAAATTTTAAAAACGGGCCAATTTTAAAAATTAGCCCCAACCACAGGGAATTGAAAGGTCCCAAAAAATCCCCGTGAAATTACGAAAACATCACAAAACGTGTTTTTTGCACTTTTGTCCTGCCCCAGATTTGTTGGGAAAGACCCCCTTGCATTTAAAATTTTAAATCCAAAAATTTTGTTTTGTTTAAGAGGGATTTGAGAATAGCTGTGATTTCCCGCTTTTTTTAAGAGATTTTCCCAAAACTATTCCCTACCTTTTCACAATTTTTTTATTTCTGAAATTTTTTCGAAATCAGGGGGTAAGCGAGCAAAGAGGGGGGGAGCACATGGAGGGAAGGTTAAAAAAGAAGGGGCTCCTTCCCCGTGCTGGCGACAACACGCATGCCACGGATGGGGGGGGGGGGCCCTTTTCAGGGCCATCAAACCTGCCCTCCCCGTGTCGGGCCCTGTGAAACTCAGTTAAAAAAACAGCGGCACCCAATCTTCCTCAGTGGTTTTTTGGGAACCTGCATCCAGCATCTTTTCCTCCTCGCCCTCCAGTCACGGGCCCCCAAAAAGTCTTTATCAGCATCATCCCCATCCGTTCAAATGAAGCAGAAACCCAAAAGTCAACTCGTTTTAAAACCCCCCCCACGTGGCTAATCCATTTGTTCCCCGAAACCTCTTTGATGGGCAAAATGCGGTTGGGGTCAGAAGGCATGTTTAAAAGAAACAAGAGGGTGAAATTTTTTCTTCTCTGACGCCCAGTTACTGATGCCATCAGGGGGGGAAAAAAAGGAAGCCGGGCAACGCAAAAATCCCCGGGGTTTGACAACACCTTGCAGGGCCCCCTTTTTGTAAACCCACACTTCGGGTTCAGAAAGTCAGGACGACCAAAGGGCATCTGTGGGTTTAAGATGATTTAGAAAGATGAAACGACCTTGCAGATCCCAAAGTGGACTTTTTCAGCAAAAATTTTTCTTCGAGCGGGTTCCCTCCTGGACGAAAGGGAAAACGATGGGGTAGTTTCAGAAAGGGTTTTCCCCCTCAAAAAAGGGGGAGGGCGGTCGAAAAAGTCCGCTGATAAGATTCCGTCAGCCAGATCACGCAAAAAACCCCTCCCCGCTTATCGCCGCAAAAAAAAAATCCAAACCTCTCAAGCCGGGCCCTTTAAACCCAAACATCCCGATTCACCCAGGGTGCCCTATTTCCCCTATGCCAAACCATAAGTAAGGCAAGAACCTTGGGGGTTAAACCCCCACCAAATGCAAAATCACATGGGATCGAATTCATTATTTTTAAATGGAGGCAAAAACTTGGGCCCAAAAAAGGGCCCGACCCAAAGCCGGGCCTCCAAAAACCAAATGTCACACCCCCTGTCCCCCTTCCTCCTCCTCCGGGCCCCCACCAAGCGTTTTCCCCAGCTGCCCATGCTCTCAGAGCAGATCAGGGGTCACCTCCGCTTCACCCCCCACCGTCCCCCCAAGTACCAAACCCGCACCACCAAACCCATCCTACCCCCTTCCCCCTTCCCCCCAGTTTTTTACGCCTGCACGCCCTATAGTGGCCGTCCAGCACCAGCCCTTTTGTCTTCCAGGTTGGGAAACAGAAGAAAAAACTTTTAAACCCCAAAACCCTCCCCCCAAAACCCAAAAACCTGAATGCGGCAAATTTCCAGGCTTTGGCCTTGAAATGTTGCCTTTCCCTCTGGTGGAAAACAGAATGGGTTCCCCCACGTCATGGGCCCTTTTCCCCCCCCCCCCCCCCAATACCCGATGCCGAGAGGGATTTCTTTTCCAAAAAAACCCCCGGGCCCTGGCCACCCCCTTTCATCTAAAAATTCAAACGCGTTTCTGCAAACTGTTCCGGAAAAAATCCCTCTGACCCCCGACACATGGCTAGTAAGCACGGCCAAGGCGCTATAAACTCGTACAGCTCACTGGGGGACTGGGTGGGTGTCTCCGGGGGGGGACGGGTCTCTGAGGGTCGGAGGGACGCTCTTCAAACCGCAAGGTTTTTCTGGTTTCAAACCCTTTCCCAGAGAAACCAAACCGTTTTTAAATTAAACCCCTTCCCGGGGACCGTCCCCACACAGGTCAGGGAGCTGTGGACGGCTCTCCGCAAACGAGACCGAGCACTGGGGTGGGTGACAAAACCCCTTTTGGCCCGGGAAGGGGGTAAGCGATAACGGGCGAAAAACTTTCTGGCCCCCTTAAGATCGGGAGGGGGAAACAAATCCCTTGCCTTGGGACCTTCATTAACCTGGCCTCCCCGAAAATTTTTAAAGAGCTCCTGGTTTTGACTGCCTGCCCGAAGAAAAAGGCCCCGGTCTAGTTCCACTTCCGCCGTTCGCACCCTGTTTTAATTTCCCCCCTGGCTGCGTTGCAGCGTCACTCGGCCTCCCCGCAACCATCTCCCTTGTTGACGTGGGAAAAACATGGGAAATTTCCCCCCACACGGCTCCAGGGGATTGGGCACACGCAATGCCATTACGCAGACAAAATGACACATGGCCGACAAACACGGGGCACCTCGGGGGTTTTAGCCCCCCGAGAGTTGGGGGCATTGAAAGACCCTGCACCCTCCTTTCCAGTTTTGGGAAAGGGAAACCCCAAAATTTGGGCGGGGCGGGCAATGCCCTTTTCAGCAGAGCAAGGGGGTGATCTTAAATTTTTGGGAAAGATCGTTGGACACTCTGAAAAAACACGTTTCCCCCAGCGACGGAGGAGGGGACGGACACAGATGCGGACCCCGGAGCCTTTCTCTCCTTTAAATCCCCAAGCCCGACATTTTTCAATTTCACGTCCTTTATTAAAGGGGAGTGGTTTTGGGCCAGAACTAGTTCAAGGGGCGCATCAAATTTTCAGGGGGGGGATCACTCAGGGAAGTCAGGGGTGTTTAAGCTGTGCCGGGGGCACGGGGGAGGAGGAGGAGGAGGGATTCCCCAGACACCCGATGTTACCAAAGTCCCCGGCCCCCGGAAAGAGAAATTTGGGGCAATTTGAGGCGGAGGGGGAAGATAGGGAAAATCAGTTTCTAAAGGGCCCCCCGACCCAGAGGCTTTTGGGGAAACAAGGCTCCATCTCTCACGAGTGCTTGAATTTCTCCAAAAAATTTTTTCCAAAAAGATCTTCGCAATTTAAAGGGCCCTCAAATTGAACAACAGTTTTTCGGGTGGCCCCCCTCCTGGATCCCCCCAAAACCCCCAAAAAAACTCAGCCCCTTTTCCCTTTCCCCCCACCCCCAAAAAGAAAAGTAAAACAAAATGGAGACCTTGCTGAAATTTATCAACTGGGGGACAACTGTTGCGTCTGCTTCACGTTTCCCAAATGTCACGGTGGAAAAACCCCCACGACGTACAGTATAGAGTGCCAAATACCTTTGCAGCAGCAGGGGGCGGCCCAAGGGGGCAGAAGCCCAATGGGGTGACCCCCTGGCAATCTTTTTTTTTACCACCCACCAACGCTGCAATGCAGGGCACCATACAACACCCAGAGACCAGCTTAAGATCATGGTGGGAAAACTTCGCGTCTCACAACCGATGGGTTTTGTATTTTGTTCCGGGCCCCCCTAACTTCTGGGGATCCAAAAAGGACAAAAGGCCGACTGGCCCCGCCAAAACCCCTAGAAGTGGTTTTCCTGCCCCCGCACCCGCGCAAATCGAGCGGACCTTACCCAGCCGGAGGGGTTTTACAGACAAACCAAACCGGCTTTTCCCCAATAAAAGGGATTTGTTTGACTTTCCCTTTAAGGAAAAAAAAAGGGGGGGGATTCCTGATGGGTGTTGTGGCCCCAAAATTTCCGAGGGCACCGAATTTGTTCCCGGTCTACTTCAAAATTCCCTCCAAAAAAATGGGGCCTCTTGAAAAAAATTTTTTTTTAAAAGATCATTTCTTCTCAATTTTGATTCCAAATTTTTCCCCAACCTTTTTATTTGCTGGTTTTTCTGTGAGGAGACTGAAAAACACCAAGGTTTTATGACAAAAACCCTAATTTTATTTACTCACTTCATCTTTAGAAAATTTTTCGCATTGTCAAAGGTTTTGGGGGTCAAGTTGCCCCAATTTTTAACAATTTGGGGTAAGAATTTTAAAATTAAAAATTTTTTTTTTGGGGGCCCTGTTTGGGTGTGAGATACAGCAATAATTAAAGGTCCTTTGGGAAAAGAAAAGTGGCTTTTTGTGGAATTTCTCCTCCAATTTTTTAAAATTTTTCTGAGAAGTCATATTTATTTAATTTTTGGGGCATGTTTCGTGAGATAAAAACTATAATCTGTCCTTTGGAAAAAAATGGTTCTTTAAATGGGAATTTTTTTTTCCCCACAATTTTTAACATTTTTCTGAGAAGTCATTTTTAAATTTTTGGGGCAAAGCTGCCCTTTAAATGCACAATACAAGGTCCTAAATTTAAAAAAAAAGTTGTTTCTAATAGACATTTTTTTTCTTCACAATTTTTCCAAAAATGGCTCATTGGGGATGTTTTTTAATTTTTTTGGGGGGATTTTGCTTTTTAAAGCAGCAAACTACAGGTCCTTTTATAAAAAAAAAAGTTTTTTTCTAAAAGACATTTGTTCTTCACAATGTCAAAAGTGGCTCAAGGGGATTGTGCTGCAGAAACAGGAAAAGGGAGGAAAACTGTTAAAGGACACAATTGCAAAAAAGACTTTATTTGGGAAGATCTTTAACATAAACTATCAATCCCTGAAATTTAGACAACCCCTTTTTAAAATAATTAAAAAAAAAAGAAGGGAAAAAAAGACATTGGGGGGATTTCCCTTTCCAAATTTTAAAAAAGTTTTTTTTAGAATTAAAAACTAAAAAACTTGGCATTTACAAAAAAAGCTGTTAAAAAAAAAAAAATCGAATTGGGACAAATGGGGGTTAAAAAGGAAAAATTGACCAGATGATTATTCAGAGGACATGGAGTATTGGGGCACGGACAGAGAACAAATTTCAGAGACCATTTCCTCCAGCACTTTTAGTAAAAAGAAAAAAGAACCAATAAAAAGGGGAACCCGGGGGTACTAGGAGCGTTAACCCCCCAATTTTTTCCCAAAAGAAGCTCAATTGGCCGCACTCATTTGGAAAGGGGAAGCGCTCCCCAGGTCTTGAAATGTTTAAATGAGAAGGCTGGAGTTCTCACACTTCCGCTTCCGCACCCCCCTGCCTTTCAGCACGACAGTTTTTTGTTGCTTGCGTCATCAGGGCAAAAAAAACCTGCCCGTTAAAGATGACGGGCGCCAGCCTGGGGTCTCACCGCACCCAAATGTAACTCCGGGCCCTTGGGGTTTACTGTGGCACAGGACATTCAGTCAAATGTCCATTTAAACAAAAAAAATTTGGGGTTTAAAGACCCCTTTTTTCCGGGATTTTTTAAAAAAACTGGGGGTCATGAGGTTTGGGGCTCATGCTGTAGCCCTTTCAGGGTTTTAGTTTAAAGCCAGTTCAACCCAAAATTGGGGGGTTGAAAGACTACTTTTTCCCCCACTTTTTAAATCTGTTTGGGGCAACGGGTTTTTTTTTTTTTTTTTTTTTTTTTTTTTTTTTTTTTTTTTTTTTTTTTTTTTTTTTTTTTTTTTTTTTTTTTGGGTTTTAAAAATTTTTTTAAAAAGGGGCATTTCTGCGGGCCCAGGGCAGGGTTTGTCAATGCCCTTTTTAAAATAAAAAGGTGGGGTTTAAAACTCCTTTTTTTCCCGCAAATTTTTAAACTGGGGGGGCAGACAGGGTTTTAAAGGGCATAAAAGTGGCCCAGGCAGGGCGTAAATGTCCCGTGAAACTAAAAAGGGGGTTGAAAGACCCTTTTTTTCCGGGACTTTTTAAACTTTTGGGGGCCCGACAGGTTTAAAGGGGCCCTGCTGCGGGCCAAAGGGCAGGGGTTTTCAAAGTCCAGTTCAACTAAAATGGGTGGTTGAATACTCCTTTTTTTCCGGGACTTTTTAAAACTGTTTTTTCAACCCGGTTTTTAAAGGGGCCCTTCTGCGGTCCAGGACAGGGTTTTTTCAGTGTCCCGTTCAACTAAAAAGGTTTGGGTTTAAAGAAATACTTTTTTTCTGGGGACTTTTTAATCTTTTGGGGCTCAGGTTGTTTTGGGTCAAGCTTTCGTCCGACAGGGATATTTAAAAACCAATTCAAATAAAAAGAAGGTTTTAAATAAACGCCTTTTGGAAATTTTTTAAATTTTTGGGTGAAAGCAGGTTTTTGGGTTTATCGTGGGAAAAAGACAGGGATAGTGAACGGTGTGTGACTTTTTTTCTGTGGCTTTTATAGCCTAAGTGTTGTGCCTAAGATGTAGCAGGTATCCATTTGACTGTTGTGGCTGTTAATTCCAGCTTCTCCAGCCCTGTTTGGGTGTAAGAATGAAGTGTTTGTCTCTCCCATAGACTTTAATGGTCATCGGCGATGATCTATTATCGACTATCGGAAATCGTCTTGATAATTGCCGATATCGACTATCGCCCGATGTCGATAGCCAACGTAATCGCTCAACACTAATAATGACACAATCTTAAGAGCTTTCACCAGCATTTTCACAAGGTCTTTTGCTTTTGTTCTTGGGTTGATATGCATATGTCCTACCAAAGCACGTTCATCTCTGAGACACAGAACTCCTCTCCTTCCTGAGTGGTATGATGGCTGAAAATTCCCATCTTGTTTGTACTTGTGTATAATTGTACCAATGAACGAGGCACCTTCAGGTATCTGGAACTTGTACCCAATGATGATCCAGACTTGTACAAGTCCACAATTTTCTTTCTGATATCTTGGCTGATTTTTTTTTAGACTTTCCCATAATGTCACACACAGAAGCAGTGTGTTTCTGGTGTGATTTAAAATACATTTACAGCTGTGTCTCTAATTAACTCGGATGTTGCCAATCAAAAGCTTCCACAAACATGACATCATCATATGGGCTGTCCTAAATAGTTTAAAGGCATAGTAATCCTAGTGAATGCACTCTTTTGATGTTGCAGAAAGTAATAAAAATGCCTTAAAATCCTCTCTCCTATTACTCTGGCATTTGGCAAATATAAATAATTTTGGTGATCCTAATTGACCTAAAACGGAAAGGTTTATTCTGATTTCATATCAGATAGTGAAAAAAACATGCATGTGTGTCCCTCTATATAGCATATGTAAACTTCTTGTTTCAACTGTATATCTTATTCACACTAATCCACTTGGATGGCGTATCACTTATAATACACTGCTTTTATCTGTGGTTTATCAATAGCTATAAAAAACATGCTGATAAAAGGTAATGTCAGAACTCACTTACCTGGTCAGCTTCCAGAATGCAGGGAGCAACACTCTGCACCAGTTGTTTCTCCTGGTTTGGGTCAACACTCACAGAGATGGTCTGATGGAGTTTTCTTGAATGACAGGCCTCCAACCACTCTGGACCGAGGGTGTGTCGTACGGGCCAAGAGGAGGGCCAGGACACTGCAATAATCAGCTATGGGGTGGTGTCTGGGCATCCCATTTAAACCTGCTGGAATCTCCTTGCTTCGCCTGTGATATTTCCTGGCTTGTCCCTACTAACCAGTGTTTGCTAGTTTGCTTATTCTGTTTACCTGACCTCGGCTTGCTTTCCTCACTTTGGCTTTCTGATTTGGTACCTCTCTTCTGTCTGTGTTTCTGACCTTTGGCGTATTTTCTGGTTTCTCTTTTTGGTTGCTGATTTGTGGCCTAGCGATTCTGTACTGTTGCTGACTTGGACTGTCTGACGGTTCTTTTCATCGAACTCCTCCAGCACTTAAGCATATGGGGACGTCTCCCATTTGGGGGTCGCCCCCTAGGGCAGCACGCAGTAGGAGGGAGAAGTTGGGCGGGGTTTTCCAAATAGGGGGTCCCCCTTTAAAGACAGGTTTTGTCGGGGGTCAGCCCGTCCGGGGCCCACAAACCCCAAAATGCGTTCACTTTAACGTGCAAAAACAAACTTAAACAAACCCTTGCTTCAGCAGTAAGTATAACATAACAGGTTCAGCTGCCATACACAAAATACGTAGTAGGAAGGGTAAAACCAGCCTTCCTCAGAGACTTCACCAAAAAACCTTCTCACACACCCCCCTTGGGGGGCGTCACCCCCAGCCCCCTGATTTCCCCGTTTTTAAGGGCCAGGGAAATCCTGGGGTGGTTATGTGGGAGCAGCCCCCCCACCCGCCTAAGACTGCCCAATAAAAGCTGGCCCCGGAAAAACCCCTTTAAAGCGGTGCAAAAAATGAACAGAGTCTGCAACCTAAGGTTGCAGACCATTTACCGTTTCATCCCCCCCAGCCCTAATACGGGGGGGCACATATGGGCCCCTCAAGAAAAGGCCTTCGTTTTGTCACATTTTTTAGACAAATTTTAACAGGAAACCATGACATTTTTTGTTAATTGGCCCTTTAAGTTTAATTTTGGGTTTTAAATGCTGTGAACTGTTGATAAAAAAATGGTTAAATTTCCCCAATTTTTGCTTCTTTAAAAATTAAAAATTAATTTAAAATTTGTGTTTAAATTTAAAAGAAGAGCAAATTTCGAAAAAATTGGGGTTTGCCGACTTTCCAATTTTCCGACAAAATTTTTCGGTCGTTTTATTTCGGGAAAATCGCGTTAAAAACAGGTGCACAGAACCTGTAGGGTGCTGTAGAACATTGTCCATGCTTAAATATCAAGGAGCGGGGTTTTTGGTTTCTCAATCGTGTTTTAGATGACACATACATACTCCGCCGCTTTTAAAAAAAGCTTCACCAAAAAATTCCCTGGGCACTTACGGGGAAAAAAATGACCAAAAAAATGAAGCAAAATGAGCCTGATAAAGTAAAGGCAGCACCTTGGGGAAAAAAACAAGGAGGGCTAAGTCCTACCAAGGTCAAAGCACAGTATAGGGTTAGGGGAGCCCAAGGTCCAGCACTTTAAAGGAACGTCCAGCGGGGGTCCTAAATGAGGCAAGAGCTTTAACTGTCACTAAATATACAAACTGTTCTGTTAAAGCTGATACATGTAGAGGCCCCCCCAAAAGAGGGGGAGGGGGTTGGGCAAAATTTTGGTTGACGTCTCTGATCATTTTGCCCTTCCTTTATCCGTCAGTGTTCTTTCAAGGGTCAAAACCCATCGTTTCAAAAGGCCAAAAAACAACAGGATTGACCAAAACAGAGATGAGCAGAAAATAATTTTTGAAAGTCTTTTGTCTGAAAACCCCCCCCTTTTTTGGAGCAACCCTTTATCCTTCCCATTCCTTCTGACAGGTGAAAAGAAGGGAAAAACAAACATATGGCAAGTAGAGTGGTGAGGGGGGAAAAGCATTAGGAAACCCCGGGGTTTCCCGTGAGACAGCGGTCCCTTGGGAGCGCATGAAGGCAAGAGGCACAATGACAAATTTGGGGGGGCGAAAAATCAGGCCCAAAAAGTGCAAATGAACATGTGGAGATGGCTAAACAAAACACACATGAGGTCAGACATGGCACAAAACTTTGGAGGGGAAAAAAAGGAGTAGGGCCCCAGGTGGCCAAAGACAAGTGTTTGAGGCACGGCAAGCAGCATAGAGGTCAGAAATGGCACAATGCAGGGCTTTGTGGAGGTGACCGAGAGCACCCTACAGCAGGCACATGAGGTCAAGAGGGGCACATGACAAGTTGTGGAGGGACCCAAACAGCAACAACAGCACAAGAATTAGGTCAAGAGTGGCACAAGACAGGGTGTGGAGGGACCGCAGCAGAAAAATCCGCACAGCGCAGAGCGCATGAGGTCAGGAGTGGCACAATGACAAAATGGGAGTACCCACCCAACAACAGCTCAACACTTAGTAAGGTGGACAATGACAGGGGTGGAGTGACCGCAGCACCAAAAACAGCAGCAGCATGAGGTCAAGAGTGGCACAATAACATGTGGAGTCCGGCACCGCAACAGCACGCACAGCGCACATGAGGGGAATGAGGGGGCACAATAAAAAAAGTGTGGAGTGGGTGGGAATACTAGTCCCTGGTAAGATGATGGTAGGGGAGTGGAAAACGGCAGCAGATGTTGGGACAGGCGGGTGCGCATCAAAATAGTGGCTGAGGGAAGTAGTTTGAAAACCCGACTTTATTTTTTCAAAGTTTTTGGTGAGGCGTCAATGGTGATGCAATCGACCCTAAGGCATTTGGGGTGTGAAATCCGACCGATCCCGCCTGATTCATCTTGACAAGGTCATCGTTCCACATTTCCCCTGGATGGGGGGTTCCCTTGGGGTAACAGGCCCCCCCCCCCGAACACCCGCTCTATCCACCACGGCGGGCAGGGGCGCTTTTCCACTGCAAACTCGGCAAATTGCGGCCCCAATCCGTTTGGTGCCCCGAGCCCCCCGGATCTTTAAATGGGGTGGCAGAGTGCTGTCCAAGTATCCACCCACCGTTGGTTTAGGTTCTGCTCCGGCCCGCGCTGCTGCTGGGGGGTACCCCCCTCACTAGGCGGGGGGGGGGGAAGTGCCTCAGGGGCTCCGACTTAGGTTTTCGTGATGGGCGGGACTGTCCTACCCCCCACCTTCCACGCACCTCGCAGTGGTACATGGCGCTGAAGAACCCCCCCTCGACCTGTCAGAAGGAACTTTCCGCACATAGGGAGGCCAACGACTACGGGGATTTCTCTTTTGTATTTGAGTTTGTCCTCCCTCTTAGCATGGGAAAAAAGGGGTCCCCTTTGGACCGGTACGAGGTCCCCTAGGGGGGAAGCCCCAAAATCATCCCTCTGCCGGAAGGGGACTACGGCGCCATAGCCCCAAACAAATCAACATGTGCGGGCCATGTGCACCCTCCTTCACTCCACGTATACTGCCACGCCGTTGGGGGGAATCTGCCCTCTTCCCCATTCCCCTCTACCCCCTCCACCCTCCTGCCCTCCTCCCTGTCACTTTTGGGAGAAAAACCACTCATTTCACCAGACAATGTTTCTGCTCCAATGTCCTCCTCTTCCTCCTCCTCCTCCAGTTCAGTCCCCACCGAACTCATGTGGCCGTGAGATGTAGTCGCCACGTCTCCAGTCCCCTGCCCAGACAGATTTTTCAGCATCTGTTCCAGGACATGAAGCAGTGGAATGACGTTATTCATCCCGTAGTCCTGGCGACTGACAAATAAGGTCGTCTCCTCGAATGGCCTCACCAAATGGCAGGTGTCACGCATGAGCTGCCACTGGCTGACATCAAAGTTACACATGGGAGTACTCCTGTCCGCCTGGATCATCAAAAAATCGTTAATAGCCTTTCTCTGTTCATACAGTCGGTCCAACATGTGCAGGCTGGAATTCAATGGTGGAAACATCGCATTAACAGCGTGGTTGGGATTTGGCCTTTTCTGTCGCTAAAAACCCCGAGGAGGTTGTGCCTGGCTTTGTAGGAATGGATGAAGTTCCTGGCCATTTTAAGAATCTTCTGAAGATTGGTGGAAGACTTCAGGAACCTTTTCACAACCAGATTTAACACGTGCGCCATGCAGAGTGCATGAACCTTCCCTCCTCGGTGCAGCGCGGACACCATGTTCCTCCCATTGTCCATCATCATGGTTCCAAATTTCAGTTGTCGCTGAGAAAGCCACTCATTGATTTCTTGCTGCATGACGCCCCTGTGTGACCTCGTTCGGTGAGGCAAGCCAGGTGTGGAACTGTGTGACACCGCTGTGCCCTACACATGTGGTATGATGGAGCAGTACTTGTGGAGGCTGAGATGGTGGTGGTGGTGGTGGAGGAGGAGGCGGACATTTGCACAGGAGCAGCAGTTTGACAACATGGAGGAGAAAGCGGCGTCTCCTGTCCAAGTTGTTGGTGTGGCTGGGTAGGACGCACATTCACCCAGTAGGCCGTATAGGACATGTACTGGCCCTGACCGTAGTTACAGCTCCACACGTCTGTGCTGCCATGCACCTTGGAACAAACCAATATGCTCAAGGACTGGCCCACCTTCTGTTCTACATATTTGTGAAGGGCTGGTCCTGCCTTTTTGGAAAAGAAATTACGGCTTGGAACTTTCCACCTCGGCTCGGCACAGGCCATTAATTCTCAGAACAGTGCAGAGACCACCATTTGGAAAGGGAGGTACTGAAGTACCAACAACTTGGATAGAAGCACGGTCAGCTTCTGCACCTTAGGATGGTTGGACGCATACTGTTGTCTCTTTGCAATCGCCTCGTTGAACGACTGCTGGCGCCATGAGTGGCAAGGAGCAGGAGCGTCTGGACTGGGAGATGATGGCAAAGAGAAACAGCTCCCTTCTGCAAAGGTGGTGGAGCCTTGACTGGCTGCAATGGCATGCGTGCCACTGGGCGCTGCTGCTGTTGCTGCGTCGGCAGGATGGACCACCACATCTGAGCCACGTTTCTCCCAGCTACCGGATGGTGACGCTGCATGTGTTGACACAGGGCTGTGGTACCAACGTTAGCTCCCTGGCCCCCGCTTCACTTTCTGCCTACAGATTCTACATATACCCATATTTGGCTCCTCCGGTGTCTTAGAAAAGAGTGACCCCTGCTGTGACGTTCCATTACTGTGCAGTGACCTGTGCCTGCCCCAGGAATGTTCTTGCCACTGCCACTCGTATGTGAAGAGCCTGCCACCTCTCTGTCTGACATACTGTTTGTTCAAAAATGTACTCTGTTTAATGAAGATATCTGTATATGATAAATACACACCCTGTATTTGACTCCAAATGAACCCACTAACAAGCTTGGGTAACCCTTGGATATAAACTGTGCAAAAGAAATGAGCAGCCAAAAATTAACTGGTATGTGGCGTGTTAAAACGCCGTGTATTTTACTGACTAACAAAGCAGAAACATGCTTAATTAATCCTTGGATATAAATTTCGCAAAAGAAATGAGCTGCCAAAAATTAACAGCTATGTGGCGTGTTAAAACGACGTGTATTTTACTGACTACAACAGCAGAAAAATGCTTAATTAGCCCTTGGATATAAATTGCGGAAAAGAAATGAGCTGCCAAAAATTAACAGGTATGTGGATTGTAAAAACGCTGTTTCTTTAACTGACTATAACAGCAAAAACAGGCTTTGATAACCCTTGGATATTCAATGTGCTCCAGAACTGAGCAGATAGCATTAAAATGTATATGCAGCTGAATTGGACGCACACTGGACTTCAATTCCAGTACCCCACAAAATAAAAATTAGAACGTAAGAGAAGCAGTCTCTGAGTAAAGCTGTGACACCCCCCGAAAAATCGCTGTATAAAAATTCTTTCATTTGTGTGAGATCTCAGCTACTGGAGCTGCAGCAGCTACAACACGCCAAAGAGAGAGGAGTGTGAACTGCCAGCGTGTGTCCGGACTTATATAGTGTGGTGACGTCACAGAATCCCGCCGGTCTCTGATTGGCTTCATCTCTGCACATGTCATTTAGGGTACTCCTTTCTAACTCCCAGAGTTCTTTGCCCCAAGTAAAGGCATGTGCTTGCAGCCATTTTATCAATTAAAAACACGCTTCGTTCCCGTGAATCACCCCAAACTTCGCCTTCGTTCAGAATCGAAGTTTTCCTGAAATTCTAAACGATTTCCACTGCGTTAGAATCGATTCGCCCATCTCTAGTTTCAATATATGTGGATTTAAGATAATGTCATACTTTTACATGGTTCTGAATGAAGTATCTACAGAAGCTTTCAATTTTCTATAATTTTAAAGGATTTTAAATTGGTTTATTAGTATATTGCTATGAGCACTTTTATATCAGAAAATGATATGCTTAATTTTACTGCACCAGGTGTTAATAAATGTGATGATTTATTTATGCTTTTTAGAAATGCTGACCAAGCCTTGGTAGAAGCCAGATAGACAGGAATTCTAGGGGTGGGCTAGTGGTTCAGCATTTTACTTGTGTTTTTCAGTGAAAGCATTTTCATTTAAGTTGTGGAATAAATTCCCTTTGAATAAAAAGCAAAATAACCTGTATTGTTTTTCTTCTTTCTTTAAACATGTTTATTGATATTGACATGTACATATATGAGAATTAATATAATCAAAAGAGTAGATTCACAATGGTTATACAAAGGATAGTAAAGCTATTCAATATCATCAGAGGTAGAAATCAGTACATGTTCAGATGAGCATGAGAAGAAGTAAAACAGAAAACAGTAAACAACTAACCGAGGTTATATCAAGTACTGGTAGTACAAACATTGAATCAATAATACAGGTGTTATAAACCTTTAGGTGTGTAATACCTGGATGAGATCTAAGTATCCCATAGAGAAAGTTTTTTGTGAGAGTAAAAAGGGGGATCAATCAACTTTATTTCAAAAGGTGCAGTTTAAAATTTTTTAACGGGGGGATAACTCCAAAAAAGAAAGGGGCCTTAGGGTTTTCCAGTATAGGCTATAGCTGTTTAGGGGGAAATTTTAATATGGGGAAAAGGGAAAACTTTTTCTGTGAAGGGGGAAGGAAATTCCCCCAAAAAAACTATATTTAGGAGTTTTTAATTCAGGGGAAAGCTTAAAAGTGATCCAAAATTAAAACCCCTTACCACCCGGGAAATTTTTTGGCCTTTCCCTAAACAGAGCACTTTTTTAAAAAATCTGTCATGTGCCATTTATGTAAGAAAAATTTTTTAATGCTTTTACCATCCATGTGATTCAAAAGTTTGTTTTCTGTGACATATTATGCTTAAGTTGGTAAAAAAATTTTTTGGTCAAATAATACTTCTTTTTTTGTAAAAAAATTTCCCAAAATATCTTTGAAATTTTTGGGAAAAAATTTGGGCCATTTTCAAATTTCAAAAATTTCTCCATCAAAGACAGATAGAAATTACTACAAAAAATTAGTATATAAAAAAGATTCCCATATGTTTTCTGTATTTTTGCAAAATTTTTTTTTAAATTTTATTTAACTTTTTTTAGGAAGTTAGGAGGTTTTAAAATTTATATACCCAATTTTTAAAATTTTTTCAAGAAATTTTCCCCCCACAGTTTTTTTTAAGGGCCCACCTTATTTCACATGTAGAATTGAGGGGCCTATTGTTAGAAACCCCCATAAATCCCCCCAAAATGTAAAAAACCCTACACCCTTAAGGTATTTAAAACAGAAACCTTAGAAAGTTGTTAACCCTTTGGTGTTTTACGGGAAATTAAAAAAAAGTGGCGGTAAAATTTAAAAATTTCTTTTTTTTTTTTCCCAATTTTCAATTTTAATTTTTTATTTTATGGAATTTATTTATATGGAAACGAAAAAACAACCCCAATGAAAATTTTCCCCTACATCTGTTTTTTTTTTAAAAATATAAAATATGTGGCCCTAGAAAATGTTTTTTGACTCAACCAAAACCCCTGGGAATTTTGAAGGAGACCTACTGGTTTTTGGGAGCTAAAATTTTTTTATAAATTTTTATAGGCAAAATATAAAGGTTTTCCTGAAACCTAAGGGTCCCAAAAACAAAAAAAAAAAAAAAAACAAAAAGCCCCCTTTATGGAAATACACCCTCAAAAAATTTCCCATAAAGGGGTTAGTGAGTTTTTTGCCCCACAGCTTTTTCACAAAAAATTGGGAGAATTAGACCATAAAAATGAAAATTTAAATTTTTTTCAAATAAATTACATTTTTACCCCAAATTTTTAAATGCTCAAAGGGAAAATTTAGGAAAAAAAAAAAACCAAAAAACCATTGCACAATGCCCTTCTGGTGTTACAATACCCATATGGGGGTCATAAAGAAAATTTGGAAACCTTTTGTGGGTCTAGAAGGAAAAAAGGGGGCTTTTTTTGGTTTTTGGGGAGTGCAAAAAAAGCGGGATTGGCGGGAGGCCGTCATTTTTGCTTTTTAAAAGCCCCCCAAGCTCCAAAAACCAAGGGGAAAACCCCCAAAAGGGTTGACCCCTTTTTGGGGAAATACCCCCAACCCCCTTGAATTCATTTTGGGGGGTTTAGCTGTTTTTTAAACCCAAACGGGTTTTTCACAAAAAATTTCTGGAACCCCGGTTGGAAAATTAAAAATAAAAAATTTTTCCCAAATAAAATTGCATTTTTAAAAGGGAAATTTTTTTTTTTTCAAAAAAAAAGGGGGGGGGAAAAAGCACCCCAAAACCTGTTCCCCAAAAATTTTTTCCGAGTAAGGCAATACCCTATTTTTGGTCATAAAACATAAAAGGGGCACTTTGGTGATTTTTTGGGAAAGGGAAAGGAGCGTATTTGGCTTTGGGAGTGCAAAAAAACGGGTTTGGCTGGGGGGCCCTCATTTTGGCATTTGTAGCCCCCCCAAGGGTTTCCAGAACGGAAAAAAAAAAACCCCAAAAAGGGAACCCCATTTTGGAAATAAAACCCCTCAATAAATTTCCCTTTGGGGGTATAGTGGGGCCTTTTGGACCCCACGGGTTTTTTTCACGAAATTTCGGGAAAACCCGGGGTTGTAAAAATTAAAAAATTACAATTTTTCCCCAGAAAATTGCACTATTAATCTGAAATTTTTTATTTTCACAAAAAAGGGGGAAAAAAAACCCCCCAAAACCTTTTTTTCCCAAATTTTTTTCTGAGAAAGGCAATACCCTTTAAGGGGTCATAAAACTTTTTCGGGTAAAGGGGTTTAGTTTTAGAAGAGAAGGGCGCTATTTGGTTTTGGGGAGTGCAAAATAAGTGGATTGGTGGGGGGCCCTCATGTTGCTTTTGGGCGTGGGCCCCCCCCAAGTTCCAAAACCCGGAAAAAAAAATACCCCAAAGGCCCCCATTTTGGAAACTACCCCCCCTAAATTTAATTTCATCTGGGGGGTTTAGCGGCCTTTTTGACCCCACGGGTTTTTTCAAAAAAAATTTTTGGGAATCCGGTTGTAAAAATTTAAAAAAAATTAAAATTTTTTTCCAGAAAATTGCACTATTAATCTAAAATTTTTTCATTTTCCAAAAAAGGAGGATAAAAAGCCCCCCAAAAACCCGGGTTCCCCCAATTTTTTCTGAGTAAGGCAAAAACCCATATGGGGTTTCCATAAAACATATAGGGGGGCCACTGGTGAGTTTAGAAGGGAAAGGGACGCTTTTTTGGTTTGGGGGAGTGCAAAAAAAATGGTTTGGGCTGGCCCCCTCATGTTGCATTGTAGTTTCCCCAATTTTCCAGAACGGGAAAAAAATGCCCAAACTGACCCCCTTTTTGGAAAATTTAACACACCTAAATGAATTCATCTGGGGGTATAGTGTGCATTTGGACCCTAGAGAGGGTTTTTTTTATAGATAAGGCATTTAGAGGAAAAGGGGAAAAATCAAAAATTAAATCCTGTATTTTCCATATTTTTAATAAAAATCGGCAAAAGCCTTGCGAAAAATTTGAAAAATCAGTTTCCCCAAATTTTTTTTTGCCATTCTCCCCTTTCCCTGGGGAAACCCCCCACATGTCCCCCTAAATTTGGCTCCCCCCTGAAAAAAGCCATGGAAGAACATAGAAACCCTTTGCGCATGACAGGCCTATTTTTGCTGAAATACAAACTTTGCCCTGAAAAATTGTACATGTTTGTGTTTGAAAAAAAAATTAAAAAACCCAACCCAAAAGGGACCCCATTTTAAAAAGTCCCCCTAAGGGAAACCCTTTTTTAAGGGGGTGTAATTCTTTTTTTGGAACAGAAGGGTGTTTCATAAAAAATTCAAGCATTACTAAGCATTAGAAAGGAAAAAAAAAATGCAAACTAAATTTTTATGCGTAATTCGCCATCTTACTGCACATTAAAAACCGGCGGAACCTTCGCAAAAAAAAAAAAAACAGTTTTTCCAATTTTTTCTCCCCATTTTTCCCCCCCCGTTTTGGGGAAACCCCCACTGTCCCCCCTTGTTTGGCTGCCCCTAAAAAACACGCCATGGAAGAACATAGAAACTATGCGCATGACGGGTAGTTTGCTAAAACCCACAATATGCCCTGAAAATTTGGGGACATGCTGTGATGTGCACAAAAATTTTTATAAAACCCAAAGTGCCCCCATTTAAAAGGTAAAAACCCCTAAAGGAAAAACATTTTAAGGGGTGAAATTCAAATTTTGAACAGACGGGTGTTTCAAAAAATTAATTCAAAAACCCTTTACTTTTGCATTAGAAAGGCAAAAAAAATGCAAACTGCATTTTGCGTAATTCGCCATCTTAAATGCACAATAACAGCGGAAAAGGCCTTGCCGCAAAATTAAAAAAATCAGTTTTCCCAAATTTTTTTCTCCCATGTCCCCCCGTTCTGGGGCACCCCACATGTCACCCCTAGAATTTGGTTTCCCCCTGAAAACGCTATGGAGAAAAACCATAGCAATTATGCGCATGACAGGCCTATTTTTGTGAAATAACAGCATTTTCCTAAACAATTGCTTTGCTGTGATGTGAACAAAAATTATAAAACCCTAAAGTGCCCCCCATTTTAGAATTACCCCCCTAAAGGAACTTTTAAGGGGTGAAATTTAAAAATTTTGAACGGGGAGGGGTGTTTCAAAAAAATTTAATTCACAGACTTTTACTATGAAATTAGAAAGAAAAAAAAATGCAAACTGACATTTATGCGTAATTCCCATTTTTACTGCACAAAAAATCCGTGCAACCCTTGCGCAAATTGAAAAATCAGATTTCCAATTTTTCTGCCATTTCTCCCCGTTCTGGGGAAAAACCCCACATGTCACCCTAAATTTGGGCCCTCCCCCCCCCGGGGAAAAAAAAACGCCCAGGGGGGAAACTTTTTTAATTATGGAAAGACGGGCCCTAGTTTGTTGAAATAACAGCATTTTCCGGGGACAATTGTACATGTGTGTTTGTAACAAAAATTATAAAACCCACCCTAAAGTCCCCCCATTTTAGAACGTACCCCCCTAAAGGGAAATTTTTTTTAAGGGGGTGTAATTAAAAATTTTGTTTAAAAAAAACGGGTTTTTCAAAAAATTAATTCACAGCTTTTACAAAGGGCATTAAAAAGGGCCCAAAAAAATGCAAACTGACTTTTTATCCCGAAATTCGCCTCTTACTGCACAAAAACCAGCGGAAACCTTTGCGAAAAAATTAAAAAATAAAGTTTTCCTTTTTTTCTCCCATGCCCCCCCCCGTTCTAGGGACACCCCAATGCCCACCCAAAAATTTTGGGCGGGCCCCCCTAAAAAAACCCGCCATGGAGAGAAAATAGCAACTTTTGCGAAAGACCCCCTTTAGTTTGCTAAAAATGACCATGTAGACAATTGTACATGCTGTAAATTGGAACAAAAATTATAAAACAAAAAGTGACCCCATTTTAGATGTACCCCCTTTCAAGGAACTTTTTAAGGAGTGTAATTCAAACTTGAACAAACAGGTTTTTTTCAAAAAATTAGTTCACACATTATTGTGCGTTACAAAGGCAAAAATGAAAACTGAAAATTTTTCCGGACTTTCCATGAAAACCGCACAAAAAAAACCATAAAAATTTTGGGTGCTTCGGGGAACGGTGCAAAACACAAAAAAGGATAAAAGAAAGTTTAAAAAATAGAAATCCATAGATGGGGTGGTTTCAGTTTGAAGCATTCCTTTTTATTTCAGAGGCCGGGCTTTTCAGGGGAGGTTTTAAAAAACAGTAAATTGGTGTCTTTTGATTCCCCTTTTTTTACAAAATCTGATTTTTTTTTTGTCCTACCCTTTTTTCCAGTGGGGGGGATTTCATTTGGGGAAAAAGCCGACCGGGTACAAAACGGGGGGTCAGAACCAGAAGTTTCTGGGGCCCCCACCCTGGGGTTCCCAAAAAAAAGCGGGCCCTTTTTTAAATTTTCTTGGAAGGTAATAAACGTTTCCCCGCTTGGGCCCGTAAAAAAGGAAAAGAACAAAAAGGTTTTTACATGGCCATTTTGGGACCCTTTTTCCGGCCCGTTTTTGTTTCCACAACCCCTTTGGGTTTTTCCCTGCCGCACGGGAAAGGCCCTTTAGGGAAACCCGTCCGACGGTCTTTCCCCCCCCATGTACCGGAAATTTTTTAAACCCGAATACAGGGGGTTTTTGGGGCCCCTTTTAACCCCCTTGGGTTCCCCCCGTACATTGGTAGGGGTAGTGCGGGGCCCGTGAAATGTGGGCAAAAAAAAAGGACGTCCCTTTATCCCTTTTATTTTTACCAACAGCAGGGCACCCGCTGGGTTGGGGAAACCCGCTTTCCCCCCCTTGGGGGCCAAATTGGGGCCCAAAAAGGGGTTTGGGGAGTCCCCCCTGGTTCTTGCCACAGGCCCCAAGGCCCCTGTACGCCCGCAGCTGGGGGCTTAAAAAATGGAATGCTGGGGGTAAAAGTTATCCCCGAAGGTGGTAACCCTTTTTTCCAGCAGTGGGTGCACCAAATACCACCCCTAATTTTTTTCCCCCTAAATTTTTTGGGGAAAGGGGGCCCTTCAGGGGGCACAATTGGTGTCCCTTTCCCCTTTGTAAAAACCCGGGAAATTGTGGGGGTATCCGGAAGTACTTCCCCACAACTTGTAAATTTTTATTCCCTTTCCCCCCTTTTGTGGGCAGGTATTGGCGAAAATTTTTAGCCTGCCCTTTGAAGTTAGGGGGGCTCGTCTACACAAAAAAATTTCTCAGGGTATAGGGCCCGGGTGAAAAAAAGGACCTGAAATGGGTGGAAAAAAGGCCCCAACTTTTTAAAAAAACGGCATAATTTGGGGGCGTCATGGGGGGGCACAGGGAAAATTTTCCGTGTAGTGTAAAAATCTTTTAATTTGTTCAAAGCGGGGACGGGACATGGCATGGCGGGAAAAAAGGGGTACTGTAAAAGAAAATCAGTACCCAAACTGCCGGGCCCCGGGCTTTTTTTACTATGCCCTTTTGCAAATCAGGCCCCAAAATTTATTATCTCTGCAGTGTTTTACAGGGGGCCACCTGCAGAATGGGTCGGGGGGTTAAAAGGCCCAAAAAGGGTGGGCATGAGGTTGGTCCCGGGGCCACTGACATCTTTTCCCCGATCCTCAGAGAAAAAGGGCTTTAAAAAAAAATTTTTTCAGGGGCCTGTGTTTTCGATTCGACTCCAGGGGGGGGCCCCAAAGTCCCGGGATTTGTGGCTGGTAATTATTTGGGCGGGTCCATAAGGGGTCAAACCTTTTGGGGGGTCACCTCTTCTGACCTAGGGGGGTTTTACGGGAGGGGCCCTCATCAAACGGAGGAGGGGCTGGATGTTTCGGAAAAAGACGAACCCAGAAAAAAATCCTCGTCCCCAATCCCGCGGATTCGTATCCCCGGCCAGGATTGCGTAGCCTCCTCCGCTGAGTAGCGTCTCTTTGGAAGACTGGGAAAATTTTTTTTTGGGGGGTTTAAAAATTACCGGGCGTGTAAAAAAGTGTGTGATTACACGTGTTTGTGTTTAAAAAAAATTTTTCCGAAAAGTTTTGGGGGGTGTTAAGTTTGTGCTTAGACAATTTTTGGGGGGAATAAAATTTTTTTTTTAAAATAAAAAAAACAAAAAAAAAAAAAATAGAAAAAGAAAAAGAAAAAATTAATCAGCAAATCAGCGTTAGTAAAAAAAAAAAATATACACGCGCCGTTGTAAAAAATTTGTATTGGGAATTTTTATTAAAAAAAAAAACAATTTTTTAGAAAAAAAAATACTTTTTTTAGTTCAAAAAAAATTTTTGAATGAACGTCAGCAAAAAATTAAACCCTGCTGAACTTTCCCTCGTAAAAAAAAACTACCCTTTAAAACTTCCCGGTTAAAAAAATTTTAGAAAAACTAGCAAAAATTTTTTTTTTAAATTCTAACTAGAAAAAAAATTTTTTCTAACTATACGGACGTCATTTAAATTTACGTTTCAAATAACCTTTAAAAGTTCCGTTTACCCTTTTACTAAAAAAAAAAATCTTTTTTTTTTTGCCCAAAAAAAAAAATAAAAGCGACCCCCAAAGGAGCAAAGGGGTGGTCAGTGATATGCGTCACTGACCAGGCTTTTGGGCAGCAGGTAACCCCGTGCCCAAAAAACTGAGCGTGAACGCTGATCAGTTTAAAAGTCACTGATTTACGGCCACAGAAAAAAAAATAAAACAGGAAAAAAATTTAAAAACGGGACTAGTTTAGGGGTCACTAGTCACGTGGTTTTCGCCAGATTGGCGAAAAACCCTGAGTAAAAAAAAAATAAATAAAAAAAAAATTTTAAAAAAAAATTTAAAAAAAATAAAAAAAAAAACCCTGCTCAAAAAAAAAAAGCTGATCATGATAAAAATCACTCTTCACCCTTTCAGGGAAGGGGTGCTCAGCCCAAGGGTCCTGTTTTCTCTGATGAAGTTCCCGAGAGAACGGTAAACCCACCAAAACCCCTAGAAACCAACGGAGCCAGGAAAAGGCAGGTGGCTGCCCGGGGGAGAGGGGCTCCCGCTGAAGATCGGGGGGAAAAGGGGGGGAAAAGAACCAAATTTGGGCCACCAAAGTTAAAGGTACAGGCAAAGATCGGGGAGTAAAGGGCAACGCTCTGATCGTTTTTCCGAAACCCAAAAGGGGGGCAGAGCGGTGTCGTTTGTTTAAAGGGGGACCTTTCGCTGCGATTGGGGCCCGGGGGGAAAAAACGGGCCCAAACCCCAGCGCTGGGGGTGGTGGTACCAACCCCCAAAAAGCCCCCCAAAACTATCCAATGATGATTGGTTCGGTTTTTTCAGCACCAATCATGCCGATCGCTGCGCCTGCAGGGGGGCCACTTACTTTCACTTTACCCCCTTTGGGTGATTGGTTTTTTCTGATTTTGAAAAGCCCAAACACAAACGATCGCTGATACGGGGGGCATCGCTGCTCCCGGGGGTCGAGGGGAGATGTCTGTTTTCAAAGGGGAAAGCATCATCTCCCGGCATCCCGTGATTTTGAGGGGTCCAGGACGTATGAAAACGCCCAAATTTTTGGGAAGTCACTTCCCCTAGGGGTAGCATACGCCCCAAAGTCGGGGAAGGGGTTTAAATTTTTGTAAAAAGGGGGCCCTTAGATTCCCAGCTTTTTAAATTTTTTTTTGGGAAAAAACCCCCAAAAATGAAGCATGGTTTTCCCTGTTACCCACATCTTTTCCCTCAAAAAATTGGTGAAACCCGGGGAAAATTTGAGATAGTCTTGGGAGGGTTAAAGTACCACCAAAAAATTGAAAATTTTTGCATGGTTTTTTGATGTTTTTAAAATTTTTGGGAAAAACCCCTTGGGGGGAAAAGAATGCGCCTGGGTTTCCCTTGTTCTTTTTGGAAAAGGTTTATTCTCCCTCCCCTTTGGTCCTTGGGGAGAGAATTACCTTTATTTGCCCATAACAATCATTTTATAAAGCAAGGAGAGACCTTTCTCATAACCTTTCTTTTTAAATAAGAAGATTTGGAAATCTTATAGGTCAGTATTCGTGTGGGGCCAATGAATAGATTGTATCACATGCCAAAATTGGAAATACTGAGAGAATATTGAGGTAGGGAGATTGTAAGTTTTGGCCAGGTCTTCATAGGTTTTTAGTCCCTGGTTATCATACAATCAATCAATCGATATTATATTGTAATCAACCCAAGCAAGGTTGGAGTTTCAACAACATAAGGAAATAGGCAAGAGATTTCCTTTTATATATAAATCAAATTATTTGGGACTACATATGAGAACCGTGCTTTGAAGAGATTGGTTAGAGATCTTAATGAAGCAGCTGGAGGTGGAGCACCTACTAATGAGGAGATCAGATGAAGGTTTACTGGATTGGGAGTGAAAGAGGCGGTTTCAATATGTGTCCTCAGAACATCTTTAGATTGATGCCACAGATGAAAGGCCTGCTTCAGAAAAATTGCTGAGTTGTAGGCAGCCAAATTAGGAACAAGTAGACCACCTTCTTTATGACTAAAGTATAGCAGATCTTTCTTAATTCTAGGCCTGCGGACATTCCAAATGAACTTTGCAAGTAAATGTTGAAATTTATGTATGATAGGGGAAGGAAGTAAATAAGGGATAGCCCTGCAAACATAAATAAATTTAGGGAGCAAAGACATCTTTACAACAATTATGGCAGCCCACGACAAATTGAGAGGAAGTAAACGTTTGATTTCTGAGTGTAATAAATTGTGTAAATGGTTGTAATTATCATTATTGCTAGAATGGGGGTAGGAGAGACTTTAATTCCTAAATAGTCAACATGTCGCTCTGTTAAATTAAATCCAAGAGATCCTAGTTTAAGTTTTTGAGCTGGCACATTTTTCACTGGAAACACAACAGATTTAGATCAATTTAATTTATAGAAGAAGAATGTAGAAAATACATTTAGAAGTTTAAGAATTTCTTCAATCGAAGAGGAAGGATCGGTGGTTATAAGTAGAGATGAGCGAACCCTAAACAGTTTGAGTTCTAGTAGAACCTCGAATTTTGAAAAGTTCGGTTTGAAGTTCCAGTCGAACTCGAACCGAACTTCGAACCCCATTAAAGTCAATGGGAGAAGATGCCCATAACAGTAAAATGGATATGTGTAACAACATAGTGTAGAAAATTTGGATGTAAGAGTCAAAGAAAAAAATTCACAGGCTAAAATAATTAATTCCTTTTAATGGCTAACTGAAAAGATAAGGACAGCGTAGCTATAGGAGGTGCAGCGCTCCTTTGACACATAAGAAGACACGGGTATTGGAAATGGCACATGGTAATTGGCAGGAGACCCCTATCACTTTTTTCACCAGGGCCCAAGACCATGTCATATATGTGGCAGCAGCAAGAACTTCCCAATGGTGAACATGGAGGTTCAGCTCTCAGGGCCGTAGTTATAGGGGGTGCAGTGGTAGCCAGGGCTGCTGTCAGTCATCTATTAACCGTTTCAGGGCCCCATGCAGCTAAATAAAATGGGACGCCCACCCATTACAAGTTCCTGTTTTTAACAGATTTGTGGGCCCCTTTTTGACTAGGGCCCCTGACAGGAGTACTGCCCTATTGGCACCCATGCCAGTTACAATGTGCCATTTCCAATACCGGTGTCTTCTTATGTGTCAAAGGGGCTTTTGGAACATCTCAGGATGCAGGGGCCGTAGCGGACACTGCCTGCTGCCACGGGCTTGCCAATAGGGCAGTAGGGCAGGACTCAGTCCTGGGACCTATCGAAAAGGGCTCACAAATCGGTTACAAAAAATAAGGAAGTATTAATGGGTGGGGCCCAATTTTAACTTTGGCTTTTGGGCCTGAAAGGTTAATAGGCGACTTACCGGCAGACTGACTGATGACTGTTAATAGATGACTGGATTGGAATGTATATTTTCATCATTGTGTCATGTGAAGGACGTGCTACAGTTTATAGTGGTGACATCGCACCTGGGCAACAAAATCGTATTTCAGGAGACGTCCCACGCATGATTCATTTTGATAAATGACAAAATGATCCACATTTCAGGGGTAAAAGACGGTCGTTTGTCAGTTATCACCCCGCCAGTCCAAAAACATAGGTGTTGAGCCGCAGGTTGTCATGGACCATGCTCTGAAGGCAGTCTCGATGTGTCCGAATGCTGCCCTGCCTTGCAAGCGTTGGTGAGGTAGTAAAAACCGAGTTCAAAATGTTAAACAGTGCGCTTCTGCCACACTGCCTGCTGCTGCTGCGGTTACTTGCCATTCCACTGCTGTCACGTTGTTGACGTTGTTACATAGTGACATTAGAATGTGAAGAAGATGCAACAGATGTCTTGAGTTGGTCATTGAACACGGTCTCAAATTCCTTCATTCTACTGTCAATTTGTGTGGGTGGAAGTAAAGTGCTCACTTTGGATTTGTAACGTGAAACAAGGAGGGTGGCCACTGTTCATTTTGATTGCTGTGATGCATGGGTCATGTTGCAGGTAATGTAGCATCCAAGCACTCATTGTGTGGGTTTGCAGCTGGAAAAATCCAAGACTTGGGGATCGTAGGGCAAAATCCAGATATTCCTCCTCTTCCTCTGAAATCTGTGCCAACCTCTTACCACCGAATGGTAATCGGTACCAGTGGTGTCTCCACCCCCTGCCTCAATCTCCTCCTTCCCTCCTCACCGTGACTGTCGACCTGAGGGCCTGCTAGCGTTGTTTTACCCTCTACTCTGTGAGCTGGAACTGACGGTCATGCACGCCGACCAGACCTCGAACCTACCAACCTAAAAGAAGACCGATACAATTGGGAAACAGTCGGGCCTTCTACATCCGACTGCGAGTAAGGTTCTATGTCTGCCTCATCCATCCTCCCTAAGGCTTGTTCCAGTAAAAATATGACCACAATGGTCATGCTGACAACACCATCATCCTGACTGACCATTTTGGTTGCGTCTTCAAAACTGTCAAGGATGTTGCAGAGATTCTTCACCTGCCTCCATCCTCTGAGGCTTCCAACACACCTGAGTTCCTACTACCACTCGCTTTTCAGGCATGAAACTCCTTCATATGCCATAATGGCATTATGCTGCTGCCACACGCAATCGCTGGATGCATGTGGAGGGTGGAATTCCAAGCATGTTGCCCACGTCAATAATGATCGAGGACGGTTGGGCGGGGAGGCCCAGATCACGCTGCATGCTGCCAGTCATCCCGGCTCTTTCAGCAGACAGTTCAAGACCCGGGTTTCTTTTAAGGGCGCTAGTAGAACTATTTTCTGCACAACCGGTTCAGGGACATGCGCCAGGCAAGGATGTGCATAGTTACAGATTCTAATGGTTAGCAAGGACGATTTCTCCCATTGTCGCCACACCACATTGCCTGGCGCAAGGTTCTTAGCAACAGCCACTGGTAGGTCTGATGTGCGCAGAGCCTTCCACAGCTCTTGACCTGTGTGTTGATGGTCTCCAAGGCTGATTAGTTTCAGAACAGCCTGGTTTCTCTTGGAACATGATTCTACCTGTGGAGGTGGAAGAGAGTCCGTCGAGCCCCAGATCCATTACCCGAGGCACTGTCATCTACCCAACTCCCCCAGTGAGCAGTCAGTGAGATGTAACGCCCTTGACCATGCTTACTAGTCCATGTGTCTGTAGTGAGATGGACTTTGGTGACACAATGCTAGCAACGCGTAGAGATATTTTCTGCAACGTGACGGGCCAAGGCAGGGACAGCTTTTCTTGAAATGAAATGCCTACTCAGCATCTGATATTAGGGGCAAACCAAGGCCATGACGTGGTGGAAACCATCTGTGTCCACCAGGCGGAAATGCAACATTTCTAAGGTCAACAGCTTGCCAATGCCGACATTCAGGCTTTTGGCTTTGGGTTGGCTAGGGTGAAAGAGTTTCTTCTGCTCCCACAGATAGTACACAGAAATCTGGCTGGTGGACTGGCTTGCTGTATGGCGTGCAGGTCAGACTGGTGGAGAAGGGGAAGTTGTAGACTCCTGGTTGCTGGTGGTGGAATTGACCGACACTGTCTGGGATCTGGGGGTGGTGCCTAACGATGGCTGCTCAGGCACAATTGGCAGCAGAGGAACTGTTGGGATTGGTATGTGGGGAGGCAGAAGATGTCACAGTAGTGAGCCCAGGACCTGTGTGCCTTTTTTCTCCAATTGACTCTTCCATAGCAATTCATACTTTACACACATGTGCCTGTTCATGCTGGTGGTGCTTAAACTTTTTAGATTTTTTCCTCGGCTGACGTGTTGAAAGCACAAACGGGCATAGACGTCGTCAGCGACTAGCTGAGGCTTGATACGAAAAAGGCCCAGCTTCAAGGTACTGGACCTCTAATAGTGCGGTGTTCCCCTGCCACCACTGTCCCAATTGGCTGGCGGATTATTAATGTCAGTGGACTCTTGTGCGACCGCCCTCTCCCTTTCTGAGGCGAGACCAGCATGTCACTACCCCATACTCCTTCCTCTCCTCCACTGATGATTATTGGCTCGCGAGCTGCTTGCTGAAACTGACACGTTGGGATCCACAATGTCATCATCATCTTCATCACAGGTTACTTCCTGTTGCTGACAGTCTACATCCTCAAGCTGCGGGCTAGAAGCCAAAGGCACTGTGAGGCACAGCTGACCGCTTGATACAGTATTTCTGGCAATGGACCAGCTTCATTCTCCTCCTCTGACGGCATCAGCGATTGGGCGTCAGAGCAGACAAGATCATCCTCTTTGGCCGCTTGATCTTTTGAAACGCCTTCTGACCCCAAACGCATTGTTGTATCAAAAGAGCTCTCGGAATATGGATTATCCTAGAGCGGTCTGTTTATTGGGTGGCATTTGGCCTTCAGATTGGACTGATGATGATGATGGACATTTTTGCCCTTGACTGAGAGGAAGAGGAGGTAAAACTGCTGGATGAAGGGTGTGTTAACCACTGAAGAACGGATTGGCACAAATCTTCAGTAATGAGAGACACAGGGAACCGACCAAGCGATTGCAGGCCTGATGATGTGCTCGCTTGTGTGTTGTCCAGAGCACTGCAAGGAGCGCCTTGCCTCTAGCTCCACATGCTATGCCCCTCCTTGCTTCGCCTGTACTCCACTCTAGTTTGCTCCATGCTTCAAAATTATAAATATTGAAAGAAAGGTCTGATTTGTTCACTCAGTCTCGTATTGAAGAAATGTACTCTCATAAGACAGCAAATTCAACTGTGTTCTTAAATGGCCTTTACTGTGCACATATTGGCAAGATAAGATTTATAAAGACAAAAATTTGTTTTTCTATGCAATATCAGTGATAATGGGTTCGTATGGAAGGAAAACCTTCAAAGCACAAATCAAGTGGTGTAAAGATGCCTTTCGTTTATTCCCAGTAAAATAATAACCTTTATTGATTTACATTATGAACCCCTCAAATATATAATAACCCTTTAGGCGCAGAGATTGCCGCATAATGGAGTAATAGACACCCGTGCCTCTCCACACCGAACTCACCCACACTCTACAAGGTGAGGTATAGAGGACAAAGCCTAAAAGTACTCAATTAATAACGTGAAGCACTGTAGAAAAGAAATACTATTCGCAAACAGATCTTATCAATGAATCATAGTAGCCACACCAAATTGTACACTACAAGGTTCTGTCGATTATCACATGAAGGTTAAAACACCTGTGTCATGCCAGTAGCTATAAAAGAAAGAAAAATCATAGGACCATATCCGGTGATACACCTCCTCTTATGATCCTATCCAGGTAGAGCACTCGCCCCAAAAGGGGCGACCCCACCTCTCGACGGCTTGCGCTACACAAAACCACCGCACCATGGTAAAAAATTCCAGATTCTGATAGATTCAAGGAATCTGTTAATGCAGATGGTAAAAAAGCAAAGAAATCGTCCCGACGCGGTTCCCCAATTGCTGGTTCATCAGGGGTCAAAATACAGATATATGGTTCTTAAGATAAATGAACCATGTGGATGATGGCCACTGGTCCTAGGTTGATGGCATGATAAGACCATACAGAATGCAAGTCATATGCTCCATTCAAAGGTCTCGACTCCTCCCTCCAATCAAAAGACCAGCCAATAGTTTAGCCTCTGTAGTCAAGATACCGTATACTTACTTGCATCAACTGTGTTTTCATACAAACGAAATTGCGCACCTGCGTATTAGGAGCGCAGAAACGCCGGGCACACATGTCGCGCCCACTGGGAAACCAGGAGAAAAACAACTTCTGGGGCTCATGCACAAATCAAGATGCATTCACTTTTGTAGGTCACATCTGTGGAAGCACAAGAACATTGCAACCGCTCTGCGCATCCAAAAGCACGGAGACATCGAACGCCCATATCGCGCCCGCCCAGAGCGAGAGAACAACCTCAGGGGTGCAAGCGCGCATCAGCCAGATGCGCTCCAAATGCGTTCCACCTCAAAGGAAGAGGAATAATATATGTTGCTCCTACTGACCACTATTGATATACAAGAAAAACAAATAAATAGGAATTCCAACTAACCCCTGTAAGAAAATGGGCTAATCATAATACATTCTAATGCAACAGGAAAAATATAACTAGCACAGAAAAGAGGAGGAGGAACAGCGCCAAAACAATAATACACAAATAATTAAATAAAGAATAAAATTTCTTTCTTGAGTGGTGTTGAGCATTTTTAGATCGACACTAGTTGAAATTCAGGCAAGGTTTTTGGTGATCGAAATTTTCAGATCATGCGATAATTAAGGTTGATAAATAATCTGTGCACATCATCTATATTAAGATCGCGCCATTTTCGGCGCTTCCTGTCATTTTTTTTTTTTGGCGGCCAGCAATGAACAGATTACAGGAAGAGAGCAGGGGGGTTTTTCTTTGTGAGATGTGTGTGACGTTGTGTCATGACTGGGATGTGTATGGTTGCGATTGGCTGGAAAAACTCAGCATGACCTCGCTTTAACAGTAGAACAGTCCCTTCCTGTTCAGCTCTGTTTAGTGTCTCTGCAGCGTCTCATAGGAATAGGGAACGTGCGCTCTGCCTGGTGGCACCAAACAGAGCCCTCAGCTGAAATTAGGTCTATTTCTGCACAGAGTAACTCTACTATTAGCTGTGATCCCATTCATATTATTAGATTAGAGATTTGAAGATTTTTATGTGTTAGCTAGAGAATTTAAAGCAGCACTACTACCGCTGTAAAAGTCCACAGGGGGAGCGGGGGATGGAGGTGGGGGGGGGGAGCCCCTCGCCGCGGACGGGGCGACACAGACAAGATCTATCTATAAAGAAAACCACTGGATAATAGTTCACCAGTATTAGTGTAGAAATTGCCACTGCAATATCTTTATTGTATTAACTCAGTTTGACTATATATATATTCCCTGGAGACTGGGCAGCCGAGTATCTATATTGGATTCACACTCATTTCTCAGTAACTGAGGTCTCTTGTTAGGTTGCAAAACTCCATACTTTTATTATCAGTTATACATTTCAGATAGGTGTTCATTTTCAAAGTTTTACCACAGTTCCACCTGTGTTGATATATCACCTCTGCAGTTCTAATTTTACAATCCAGCAGATCTTGTGTCAGCACAAGGATGTTGTTGCCATAATTACTCCGTGTATCGCTCAACAAAAAACATAACAGATTACCGTGTTTTTTGACTTTTGCGAGCACCCCAGCGAGCTTTGTTCATGATGCAGCTATCAACGTAAATCTATACAAACAGCAATTCTATAGTCTCCACAAAGGTGATTGAAACGGTGCAATAAGAATACACGTTGTATTATACGAAAACATAACAGATACGTTGTTTTTTGACTTGTTTGCGGCACCCAGCTTTGTTCTTTGACGCTGCAATCTAAGTAAATCTTTAAAACAGCAATTCTATAGTCACACTAGGTGAATTGAAAGGTGGTGCGCAAAATAATACCGTGTATTTATACGTAAACAATAACAGACACGTGTTTTTTTGACTTTTGCGCACCCAGCTTGCGCTCATTGTTGCAGCAGTCCACGCTAAATCTTAAAAAACAGCAATTCTATAGTCACCACAGGTGAATTTAGAAGGTGCAAAAAAATCCACCGTGTATTATACGAAAAATAAAACAGATGATCTAGTGGTTTTTTGACTTTTGCCGCACCCAGATTCTGTTCATTTGACGCAGTCATCCACGTAAGATCTTAAAACCAGCAATTCTATAGTCACCAGCAGGGTGAATTGAAAGTGCTCAAAGAGAGAAATATGTCGTATTATACTCGAAAACATAAACAGATACGTAGTTTTCTTGACTGTGCGCTGCTGCACCCTAGCTTTGTCTCATTGACGCAGATCCATGGAAAATCTTAAAAGACAGGCAATTTTATAGTCACACCAGGTGGAATTGAAAGCGTGCAAAAATACCGTGTATTATACGAAAAACATAAAAAAAAAAAAAACAGGTAAGCAGTGTTTTTTTGACTTTTGCCGCACCCAGCCTTTTCTTCATTGACGCACCATACACGGTAAATCGTTAATACAACAGCTATTCTTGATAGTGCAACTCACAGGTGAATTGAAAGGTGCAAATATAAATTCCGTGTATTGACGAACACTATTAACGATACGTGTTTTTGACTTTGCGCGCAGACCAGCTTTGTTCATTTCGCTAAGCTCAAGCATCCACGTAAATCTTTAAAACAGCAAGATTCTGTATAGTCACCACAGCGTTGAATTGAAAGGTGCAACAATACAGTGTATTATACGGGAAAACAAAACAGATACGCTGTTTCTGTGCACTTTTGCCTGGTCCCAGATTTGTTGATAGACACCTCTGCAGTGTTAAATGTTTTGATATCCAGCAATTTTGTTGATTTGAGGGGATTTCAGATAGCTGTGATTGCTCATCTTTTAATAAAAGAGACTTTCCAAAATATTCCAGTACCTTCTCAAATTTTTATATTTCTGAATTTGGGAGCGAAATGCATGGGTGGGTATGAAGAGCAAAGAGGGGGGTTTTAGCACATGAAGGTAGAGGTGTTACGACCAGAGAAGGTGTGTGCTCTTACAGTGCTGGCGTCAACAACGCATGCCAGCGGATCGTCAGTTGCGAGGGACCGTCAGGGCCTGTCATCGCTGGTCAGAGTGGCCCTGTGATGAGTTCTAAGTAACGACTCTCGTCGCCAATCTGTCCTTAGTGGTTAATGCGAACCTGCCATCTAGCAGTCTTACCTCCTCGTTCTCACAGAGTCACGGCCGCACAAAATGTCGTTCATCAACATGCAATGTCATGTCATCCGTCCAAACATGAAGCAGCCAATTGTCAACTGTGTACTACAACCTCTGTGGATAATCCATTGTCTGAAGACCCCTTGATGACTCAATAATGACGGGTGGGGTTCTACGAAGGCAAGTTAAAAGATCTCAAGAGGTTATGATTTTCTTTGATTGACGCCCGCGTTAAGATGCCGCATCACTAGAGGAGGTGAAGATCAGCCGGTTCGAATCGGCAAATCCCGGTCGCGGTCAGCATTGCGCCTTTGCACAGTGCCCGCCTTGCTAGTAGCTGCAGCTTATGGATGCAGAGATGAAGTCAGGAGACAAGTCGCACCTGTGTTTGATTGATGATGAAGATACGACCACATTGCGTGTGATCCATTCCTGTGTCTTTTCCTACATGAATTTGTTGCGAGGGCTTCATCAAGTGGACGTGAGGAAGACGATGGGGTGAGTGTACAATACGGTTCCGCCACAAAAATGGAGGGGGAGGGCGTGCGGGTAGAGAAGTACTGACTGAATAGATTCCCCATACACCGGTCAGCGCAACCCCGCTCCTCGTTATCGCCGTTTCAAAAAGGAGAGTTGTCCAGGACCTCTCTAGGCCTGGGCCTTCTTGAGCAAAGCCTTGGATTTACCCTCTGCGATGTCTTATGTCGCCGACTTTGGCCGTAACGCATAAAGTAGGAGGCGACAAAGAGAACCTTAAGTGGTTAACCACCACAAACGTATCTAGTCACATGCTCAAGCGAATGCCATGAGTTGGAAATGGACGGGAGAGGAAACACCGCTTGGCCAAAAAGGCACAGACGACGCCGGGCCTCCAACCACTGTCTCACCACTCTGTCTCCGCCTCACTACTCCTCCGCCACCAACCAAGCGTTCATTTACTACGCTGCCCATGTCTCTCTGAGTGTCATGATCAAGGATCAGCCGTACTGCTTCAGCCTGCAGACCCGGCTCATCGCGGCCTCGAGTACACCGAGCAACACCAAGACCCATCTACCCCTTCTCCCTTCCGCCAGTTTTGGACGACCTGAGACGGACGTTACAGCGGACAGTCTAGCAGCCAGCCTTCTGTTTTCAGGTTTGGGAGCAGAAGAAACACTTTAACCCAAACCATCACAAAGCAAAAGCCTGAATGTCGGCCAATTGCCAGGCTTTTGGCCTTGGGAAATGTTGCCTTTCCGTCTGCGTGGACACTGATGGTTCCGCCACTTCATGGTCCTCGCCTGCCCCCCTAAATTACAGATGCCGAGCAGGCATTTCATGTGCAATAGAAAAAAAAGCCGTCCCTGCCTGCCAGCACGTGTCATCTAAAATTTCAAGCGCGTTTGTCTGCATCTGTGTCCGGAAAGTCCTTTCTCTCCACCGACACATTGGACCTAGGAAGCTCGGCCAAGAACGCTATAGATCGATCTGTGAAGCTCACTGGGTGTATTGCTGGGTGGATGTGATCTGGGGGTGACGGTGTGGCTCTCAGACTCGGGCGCACGATCTTCAGAAAACCGCAGGGATGTGCAGGGGCTCTTGTCCCCAAGGTACTCTGGTGGCAACACGGTGCCCGCAGAGACACCAGGCCGTGTTGATATTAATTGCATTAGGTGACGTTACACACACAGGTCAGGAGCTGTGGACGCTTCCGCAACGAGGACCGAGCGGCTTGGCTGGGTGACAAGAACCTTGTGCCAGGCAAGGTGGTGTGCGATAATGCGGCGCCTGAAATATGCTCGGCATGCCCTTAAGATCAGGTAGGGCTGGTGCCACATCCTTGCCTGGCACTATGTCATGAACATTGTCGTCAGGAAATTTCTAAAGAGCTACGCCCGTGGTCTGGGACTGAGAGCTGAAAGAAGGCTCGAGGAATGAGTTCGCGACTTCCGCTCGGTGCTCTCCGTTCGCACCCTGCTTCGTCCAGCATGCTGCGTTGCAGCGTCCCCAGCTCGGTGTCCCCCGTCAACAGTCGTCATTGTTGACGTTCCAAGTGGCTAACCACGTGGAGTCAATTGTCACCCTCATATGACTCCACCTTATTGTGTGCAGCAGCGCAATGCCATTACGCAGTTACGGAAGTGACACATGGCCTGGAACAAGCAGCTCGGTGCGGGACCTCGGGGTGTTGAGCCACCGAGAGCTGGAGGCAGGTGAAAGAGCTGCTGCACCTCATCACGAGTTTGTCAGTGTTTGAGAAGCCACCGCAAACTTGGACAGTGGCGGACGAGACTGCCTTGTCCAGGCATGAGCATATGTGGTGATCTTAGTTTGGACAGAACTCGTTGGACATCTCTCTTGAGAAAACACGATCCAGGTCCCGGCCTGCGGACGGAGCGAGGGCGGACACAGATGCAGACAAGGCGCCTTTCTCTCGCCGAGTCTACCCCCCAAACTCCACAAGGCCCGACAGTTCTCAATTTTATCGGTCTTCATTAGCAGTGGTTTCAGGGTCTCCAAGAGCTCGTGCAAGCGCACTGGCACCTCAGCTTCTCAGGGCTGCATCATTCTGAGCAAAGTCAGGGCTGGTTGAATGCTGTGCAGGAAGCGGCGGGAAGCGGAGAAGGAGGAGGAGGAGGAGGTATTCCTAGACACCGTAACGTCCCTGCCTGGAAAGAGGTTTGGCTGATGAATTTGAGGCAGATGAGGATGATGAGTTTGCTAGTGCCCCTCAACCCACGAGGCTTGGGAACTCAAGGACTCCATCTCCTCACATGAGTGCTTGGATGCTCCCATTTCCTGACAACATTATCACGCATTAAGGCCATCAAATGAACTAACAGTTACTGGGTGGCCACCCTCCTGGATCCGGTGACGCAAACGCAAGAACTCAGCACCTTTCCTGTTCCGAAACCACCCAAATAGAGAGAGTAAAGCAGGAAATGGAGACCTATGCTGAGTTGAATCACTGGAGACATCTTGTTTGTGCGTCTGCTTCACGTTATTCCAATGTCACGGTGGAACAACGCCCAGCGACCGGTGACAAGCAGTTTAGAGTGCCAAGTAGCCGTCAAGCGGCCAGCATGCGGGCTGCTGCAGGCAGGGTGGCGAAACGCACTACTGAGGAGTGACCTCCTGGCAATCTTTATTTTCATCCGTGCTCACACAGAATCGCATGCATGCAGGCCACATTTAGACAACACGCCAGAGACCTGTTAAGATCATGGTGCATGACTAATCTGCGTCTCAACACGATGTTTTTGTATGTGTTCCGGACCCAATAGACTTCTGGGTGTATCCAATATTGGACGAATGGCCCAAGCTGGATCAGCCACAGAAAGAGATGTGTTGTCCTGTCCTCATCAGCCAGCGTTCATATCGTGAGCGGACCTCGAAGCACAGACCGGCGGAAGTCATGACGCAGACAGAAACGCATCTCCGGGCATCAGTCCACAGATTAAATGTGAGATCGTTTGACTTTCATCAAGATGAATCAGGCAAATGGATCTCTGATGATGTTGTGAGGACCCCAATTCGCCGAAGGTTCACGCCGATTAGTTGCTGGCTCTACTTCACATTTCCTCTCCAGAACAGAAATCGTCCTCTTTGAAAACTTTATTTTAAAAAAATGATCATTCTTAGTCTGCAATTTTATTCTCATTCCCAACAGTTCAATTTTGCTGCGTTTGCGGTGTGGAGACTAAAGAGACACCAAGGTTTCATGACAAAACCATATTTTCATTTACTCACTTCATTCTTTAGAATTTTTTCACATTGTCCAATGGGTTTGGGTTATGTTGCCTCACAATTTTTTATTAGTGGCTGAGAAGGTCATAATTTATAATTTTTTGGGGTCATGTTGTATCTGTGAGATACAGCAATAAATCATTGGTCCTTTGAACAGAGAAGATGTGGCTTGCGCTAAGTGGCATTTCTCTCCTTCACAATTTTTAACAGTGGTATGAAGAAGTCATTTTTATAATTTTTGGGTTCATCGCTGCTTTGAAATGCGCAGTCTCAATACTACAGGTACTATTCTAAAAAAAAATTTTGTGTTTCTATATAGACTCATTTGTCTTCACAATTGTCAAAAGTGGCTCATGGGTCATGTTTTTGAATTGTTTGGGGGCGATTTTGCTGTTGAATGCAGCTTTTTACTACAGGGCCTATTCTGATAAAATGTTGGTTTCCTAACAGCCATTGTTCTTCGACAAGTTGTCCAAGAGTTGGTTCAGGGTGATGGTGCTGTCAGAAATACAGGAATAGGACTTGGACACTGTTAATGGACACATTATTGCCATAAAATCACTTGTTTTTGCAAGATCTTTGTGGACTATAGCCTATCTCAATCCATTTATTGTGGACTACCCATTTTAATACCAGATTAGAAAAGAGAAAGAAGAAGACATGGTGGGATTCCATCTGATTTAAAATGTCAGTGATTTCTGTATTAAAGTACTAAATAACTTGGTATGTAGCAAAACTAGCTGTTATAAAAAATTCCTATGATTGTGTACAAGGGAGGTACAGGAAAACTGAATCTGGATGTAGGTTATTCAGAGGACTATGGAGTTATGGAGCACGGACAGAGAACAAAGGTATGCAGAGACTCAATTTCCTCCAGACGTTGAGTTAAAATTGAGAAAAAGAATGCCAGATAAAGAGGCACACTGGTGTAACAGAGCGTTAACCACCAGTATTTCCAAAGTGGAAGCTCTCATGGGGTCCGAAACTCATAACTGTAGGGGCAAGCGTCTACCCAGGTACTGGACTGTTTAGTTGAGGTAAGGCTGGTGTTTTCTAATCGCACTTCCGCTTCCGCACTTGGTCGAGCACGACAGTTTGCGTTGCATGCATCATCAGGACTTTTAACCTGCGTGTTAATAGATGACGGACGCCAGCATGGGCTCTCACCGCCACCCACTCTGGTAACTCCGGCCCATGGGTCATGCTGTTTGGCCGCAGAGACAGCTATAGTCAATGTCCAGTGAAACTACAAATGGTGGTTGAAAGACTCAATTTTTTCCGGCACTTTTTAATCTCTCGTGGGGGTCATGCAGGTTATGGGGGATCATGCTGTGGACCAGGACAGGTAATAGTCAGATGTCCAGTTGAAACGCTAAATGGTGGTTGAAGAAGACTCCTTGTTTCCTGGCACTGTTTTTAAAATCTGGGGGTTAAGCAGGTTTGGGGCTCTCATGCTGTGGGCCCAGGGACCAGGTATAGTAATTGTCCAGTGAAAACTAGATTGTGTGGTTGAAAAGACTTCCTTTTTCGGCCACTTTGTTAAATGTGGGGGGGGTCATGATGGTTTGGGGCTCTTGATGTTGGCCAGGGACAGGTATTGTCAATGTCCAGTTCAAACCTAAAAATGGTGGTTGAAAGACTCCTTTTTTCCGGCACTTTTAAATGTGGCGGTCATGCAGGTTTGGGGCTCATGCTTGTGGCCCAGAGTAGGTTATTAGCAAGTGTCCAGAGAGAACTGTAAAATGGGGTCGAAAGATCCTTTTTTCGGCACTTTTTAATTCTGGGGGTTATTTGCGAGGTTTGGGACTAATGCTGTGGCCCAGGTACAGGTAAAGTCAGATGTCCAGTTCAACTAAAGTACAGGGCTGGAGAAGCTGGAATTAACGCACACAGTCAATGGATACCTGCTACACTTCTTAGGCACACAACACTTAGGCTATAAAAGCCACAGAAAAAGTCACACAGATTCACTATCCCTGTACTTGTACCAAAGCATGACCCTTAAAACATGCAATCTCCCACAAATTAAAAAGTGCCAGAACGGCAGTATGAGAACATGAACCAATCATTTTTACTTGAACTAGGAACATGAACTATCCTGTCTGGATACGCTGCATGAGCCCATACCCTGCATGACCCTCCCACATTTAAAAGCTCACATTTTGTTCCAAAGGACCATGGTTATTGCTGTATCTCACAGGCAACAGACCCCAACAAATGTATAATATGACTTCTCAGCCACTATTAAAATTGGGATGGAGAGAATGCCATTAGAAGCCACATTGGGATATTAAAAGGTATTTTTGGCACCTTTCAATTCACCTGTGGTGACTTACAAAATCGTCTGTATTCACATTTAAGTGCAAAGGTGCCTCAATGACACAAATCGCTGTATTGCGCCAGTCAAAAAACACGTGATCTGAAATTTATTCCAGATAATACAGGTATTTTTCAGGCACTATCAAACTTTGTGATACAAATTTGCTGGATTCTAATTTAACTGCAAGGTGGATATGTAATCAACAAAGGTGGAATGGGCAAAATTGAAATGAACACCTATCTGAAAATGTTATACTGATAATTAAAGTGGAGATTTGACCTAAATAAGAGACCTGCAGTTAACTGAAAGTTGGTATCCTATGTTTACAAGTTCAGTCTGCCCAATATCAGGAAATATTTCAATAGAAAATGTTAACATAAATAAAGCTATTGCAGCTGCAATGTCTTACACTAAGTCTTGGTGGAATCTTTATCCAGTATTCTTTTATAGAGATTGCTGTGATTGCACGCGGGCTCCCCCCCCCCCCCCCGCTCCCCTTCCGTGACCTTTACAGCGGTCTGATGCTCTTAAAAATTCTCTACCTAAACTAACATAAAAATACTTCCTCAATCTCCTGTCTAACTAAGTTTTAAGGGATCACAGCTACAGTACAGCTTTTCTCCTGTGAACGAAGAATAAGTAATAAAATTTCGCTGAGTGTTTGGACCACAGGCATGAGCGGCATGTCCTCCTGCGATGAGACGCTGAGAGACACTGTCATGAACAGGAAGGGCCTGTTCTATGTAAACGATGATCATGTGATTTTTCCAGCCAATCCGCAACCATACACATCCCAGTCATGACGTCGCACACACAATCTCACCTGTGCTCTATTCTGAAAGCTGATTTTCTGGCGCGCTAAGAAATGACTCTGGAGCATCGAAATGGCGCCGTGATCTTAATAGATTGATGCACAGATTTATAACCTAAATTAATCGCATGATATAAAAGAATTGTCGATCAAGACATAATCAAAACTGTGCGCGAATTTCAAACTTTGTCGATAATATTCGCTCAACACTAATTAATTCACATGTCGAGCCACCGGTGTATCCCTTTTATGTTTAATGTGCTCTATGTGTTTCCCCACCCTCCTCTTAATTGCCTTCTTGTTTTTCTCACATATCCCAAAGGACAGCTGTACAGTACCATAAATAGATGACACCTTCCATTTTTAATGGTTACGAGAAGTCTCTTTTCTGATAGATCCGATTAGTATGATGATTCACAAAAATCCTAGTGGACAAGCCACACACCCTTCCCCACAGCGAAAAGTCCCTAGTGGTTGCAAGATCAAGCCAAGTACCTTGTCTTTTTTGGGGCTGGACATAATATGTACCAATCTATTCCACAATGATCTACCCCTTTCGTTAGGTGATCTGAGGGGTTTCTGACAATACATCCCTAAGATCCAGATCAGCCATAAGAGAATTTCTCCCAAATGTTTCATAATGCTGAGCTCCTTAACAACTTTCATGACACTGATCATAATTGGACACTTCACTATATTATCTGTTCAGATGGCAAGGAGCCGAGAACACTGTCTTGGAAGTGATCATAATTTTGATCTATCTTTCTCAAGAGCATTAACAAATGCATCCTCGATCACTGCCCCGGGATAGCCGCGATGAACCAGACGTTCTTTAAGGTCCTTAGTTTGAAAAAGATAGTCTCCTTTCCATGAACAGTTTCTTCGAACACGAAGAAACTGCCCTCTTGAAATTCCCTTTTTTACACAAACAGGATGATAACTCTCACACGAAGCAGACTATTTGTTTGCTGTGCATTTATGAAAAGTCTTAGTATGCAAATTTCCTGCTCTGTCCTTAAGGATATAGAGATCTAGAAAAAACAGCCTGTTGTCATCAATCACAGATGTATACTTCATACCAATGTTATTCACATTGAGTTTCTCATCAAACATATCTCAAACACTCTGTAGTCCCGTTCCATAATATCGTTGGATATCATCTATATACCTACCCCAAAACAAGATGTTATCAGTATGGTGTAGGATGTCTTCAGAAAATACAATGGTTGCCTCCCACCAGCCCAGGAACAAATTTGCATATGTGGGAGCACAAGGGCTGGAAAACCCCATCTGAAATTAACCTCTTTTTCCTGCAGAAACTTGGTGTAAGGCTGGAACTCTCGTTTTTTGAGCATGGTAGCTGCCGAAAGGTCGGGAGAAAAGTGAATTGTCACCTGGATGCATTACGGTAATTTATCAGCTCTGCAGAGAGCTCTAAAGAAGTTTTCTTTTGTGTTGTAAAAATGGATCCGAGCAATAATATCCCAGAGGCATCAGGGGTAACAGAATCCAGGATGTCACGGACTTTAATATTGTTGTGGCGCAATCTATCTTCTAAGTCTAAGACTTTTGCTGCAAGTCGCTGTACGCCATTTTTGCTCACTGTACATTTATGTTGCATCGGTTTAAGGCGTTATGAGGCAGCTTATTCTTTGGATTTTTCCTCGTAGTGCCTTCCATTTCTGGAACATGAGATATGAGAGACTGCGACAGGCCTGTAAGAAATTGGATATTAAGAAATAAAGTTGTATGTAGAAGGTAAGTAAGAAACAAAAATTTTTCTTCCTCCTGTTCTCCTTTCTTTATCAGGTAATGATAGTATGTAGCTGCCGTTAAGTTAGTAGTGGGTTCAGGGTCCAGTGCACTTAAGCAAAAAGTACTTATTTCAGGAGGTGCATGGAGGGTGCAGAGAAAGTCTATAATAGACTCAGGCTGAGATAGTGAGGCTGTCAGATGTAAATATTGCTAGTGAGGAATAAGCAGTAAGTCCTGGTAGTGGATGAACGCGGTGGGACTTCAGTTTAAACTGACACTGAGCACAGCGCATGATGAGGCTGAAGAGCTCATAAAATGTCTCCGAGCACCAGTACTTCCAAGAGGTGGCAGGGGTTCGCAGTGCACTGAAACAGCAACTCTATTATGTCAGGAGGGTATGGAGGGTGCAGAGAAAAGTCTATAATAGCAGACTGAGTATTGTAGGCTGGTCTGTGAGGTGACTATTTGCAGCATGTGAACTCAGCAGGATAAGTTCTGGTAATGGAGGAAATGCTGTGGACACTTGCTGGGTTACACTGACACTGAACACAGTACTGCTGACTGAATAGCTCACTTAAATGGCTCCTGATCCTCTCCTTTCCATCCACCTGAGTTTGGTTGCTTATTTTCAAGTTACACTTTCCATTACCAAGGTCAAGCATACGCTATTACCTGTATTGTTGGTTGTATCACACATTATTGTATTATTTGACTCATTTGTTAACTTGGATGTGGATTTTTATATATTTGGATGGTTAAGTAGGTTTATGTATCTTGTTTCTGTGTGTGTTCCTTGCAATTTTTAATTCAATTTTTAATTTAACACGTTTCATGATTTTCTAATAAAGTATATATTTTTATAATTATTTTGATTTGAGATTCCTTGTTTTTTGATTGGTGTAGTGCTCCTCGTACTGAGTGGCAGTCCAGCAAATCAGAAGTAGGGAGGCATGAGATGGCCTTAACCTCCACTGCTCTGGGACACTGGGAGTCAATTAAAAAATAGAAGAAAGAAGGAGCCCGCATTTGTGAGATGAGCAAAAGGAACCAGAGAATAACAAAAATGAAATACCACAAAGAGTCAAGCTATACTGTTTCGCCTTGTACATCGTTTCTAAAAAAAAAAAAAAAAAAAAAAAAACCTCTTTCACAAGCACTCTCTGTAAGATGTCATGTATAGTGTTGAATTAGAGAGATGGGTGCGTATCGATTCTAGACGAAGTTGAATTCATGTTTAGAATTTCAGGAAAACTCTCGGTCGACGTGAGACGTATAGTCAAACATTTGGGTACTTCACGAGTGAACGAAGTGTGCTTTTGATTGATTGTAAAATGGCTGCTGGAGCACATGGCGCTACATGGGGCAATGCACTTGGGAGGAAGAAGGGCATAGCCTGCCATGACATGTGCAGGGTGAAGCCTAATCAGAGACTCAGGCGGGATTCTACGTTGACGTACCGCACTATATAAGTCGGGCTAGCGACACGGGAGCTCACACTCTCTCGCTGTGCTCATCGAGGGAAGGTGCGCCCGCGGCTGATAGCTCTTACTGAAGAATTTGATTATCTTTTTATAGACGATTTCTGTGGGGTGTCTCAGCTTGTCTCAGAGACTATATATCTTAATGTTATATTTCTTATTTTTTGGGTATTGGATCTGATAATCCAGTGGAAGATGCGATCACTGCTGCTGCATATACCATTCAACCTATCCAAGTGGGATCTAAGCCAGTTCTGTTGTATTCATTTATAAGATACGCAGCACGTGTGTTTTTACAATACAAATACCACTTCATTTTTGGCTGCTCAATTCTATTGCGCAATTTACATCTGGGTTAATTAGAAGCGGTTGTTTTGCATGGTGTGCTGACGCAAGAAAACGTGTCTTTTTCAACGCAAAATATATATAGAATTTTTCCTGTAGCCTAATTCACAAGCAAAGGTTAATTACAACTGTATCTCCTTGTTGTGTGCGTAGAAGAAAACCACGCAATTACAACAACGCTACAAAGCTACTATGTTGTGGGTGCTCAATTCTTGGCGCAATTTACCATCCAGGGGTTAATTAAAGCGTTTGATTTTGCTTGGTGATGCTGGACCCCAAGAAACCGTCTTTTTCAACGCCAAAATATATAGATTTTTCCTGTAGCCTCTAATTCAAACGAAGCAAAGGGTAATTACAAACTGTATCACTTGTTGTTTGGCGTGTAGAAACACGCAGCAATTGTAACACCGTACAAAGCTACTAGTCTTTGTGCGGCTCAATCTTTGGCGCCAATTTTACATCCAGGGTTAATTAAGCGTTGTTTTTGATGGTGTGTCCGACCCCAAAAGAAACCGTCTTTTCAACGCCAAAATATATAATGTTTTCTGTAGCTTAATTAACCAAGCAAAGGTTAATTACAACTGTCATCTCTTGGTGTGTGGCGGAGAGAATAACACGCAATTGTAACTACGTCTATACAAAGCTACTAGTTTGTGGTGTGGCTCCAATCCTTGGCGCACAATTTACATCCAGGGGTTAATTAAGCGTTGTTTTGCTGGTGTGCTGACAAAAATAAACCGTCTCCTTTTTTCAACGCCAAAATATATAATTTTTCCTGTACGCTAAGTTCACAAGCAAAGGTTAATTACAACTGTATCTCTTGTTGTGTGGCGCAGAAAACCCACGCTCAATTGTAATACGCTACAAAGTCTACTAGTTTGTGGGGGGGGCTCAATTCTTTGGCGCAATTTACATCCAGGGGTTAATTAAGCGTTGTTTTGGTGGTGTTGTGACAAAAATAAAACCGTCTTTTTTCCAACGGCACAATATATAAAATTTTTCACTGTAGCCTAAAAGATACAAGCTCAAAGGTAATTACAACTGTATTCTCTTGTTCGTGTGGCGTAGAAAACAGCGCAATTGTAGTACACGCCTCTCCCCCCCACTACAAAGCTTACTAGTTTGTGCGGCTCAATTCCTGAGGCAATTTACATCCAGGGGTTAATTATGCATTGTTTTGCTAGTGTGCTGAACAAAAGATACTAAACCGTTGTTTCCTTTTTCGAACCGCCTCCAAAAATATAAATGTTTGTGCTGTAGCCTAATTCATCAAGCAAAGGTTAATTACAACTGTACTTCTTCGTTTGTGTGGCGTGAGAAAACGCAATTGTAACATGCTACAAAGCTACTAGTGTTTGTGGGGCTCATGTTCTTTGGCGCAATTTACATCCAGGGGTTAAGAAGCGTTTTGTTTTGCTGGGTGCTTGACAAATATAAACCGTCTTTTTCAAGACAAAATATATAAAAGATTTTTCCTGTAGCCTAATTCAGCAAGCAAAGGTTAATTACAACTGTATCTCTTGTTGTTGTGGCGTAGAAAGAAAGAAAACACGCAATTGTAACACGCTACAAAGCTACTAATTTGTTGCGGCTCTCAATTCTTTCGCGCGCTAATTTACACGTCAGGGGTTAATTAATGCGTTGTTTTGCCCTGTGGCTGACAAAATAAACCGTCTTTTTCAACGCCACTCAAATATATAAATCTTTTCCTGTAGCCTAAATTATGTCCGAAGGTTAATTAAAGTAAATTTTTCGACTGGCCATTTGTGTGAGCGCCAATTTATATCAAGGGTTTACCCGCAAGCTTGTTTACTGGGTTCATTTGGGTCTAAAACAGGGGTGTATTATTTATCATATACAGATATCATCAGTCAAACAGTGTATGTACATTTTAGAACAAACAGTATGTGGTCAGACTCAGCAGAGGTGGATAGGCTCTGCACCTGCGAGGGCTGTCCGTGGCAGTGGGCCCAGGTCGCGCACTGCAAGGGAGTCGCCAGCAGGGTGTCACTCGTGTGATGGCACAAAAAACTGCTGCTGTCATCTTATTGGCCTTGTGTTGTTTCAGCAACCCCAAGCGGATACTTGATGGTTGACTTGGTCATCCTCTTTCCAGATGACCATCTGACAACCCCAGCCAACAGTCGGTTTGGAACCTCGACCACAGACACCATTAGGTTTGGCATGGATCTGGCGAAGAGGCGTCAGCGGCCCCCGCCTCATCTGTGTCCTCAAGCCCGCCTCTGTTCTATCAGCGTTTCCTTCAGCAGAGATCTACTATGATGGTCTGGGCTCAGCGCCGTACTAGTTTATAGCCTGAGAGTGAAAACAATTTGTGTTTTGAGGGCAGTCAGCTGCTATCTTGGCACGCGCAAGATAATGGGGCCATTATCGCCTGCTTGTCTTGCAAAGGCTGGCGAAGTATAGATGTGTTGAGAGTGGTATGGTACTGATGAGGTTACATGTGTTGAGTAGGTCAGCCTTCGTCGATCCATAGACCGGTGATGGAGGACAGCCGTGGAAGTGCGATGAAACACTAATAGATGATGATGTATGCGAGCCGGCACTTGGAGCCGGGTGAGGCAAGGGATTCAATCATCGTCAGGAGAACAATGGGGGGGGGGGAGGGCGGTCAGCAGCAGCCAGCATGGTGGGTCTTGTGGCGTGAGTCAGCAGGATTGCAAGCCGTGGAGGTCGGGTCGACAAGCGGCCACTGGGTAAAAAAATTCGCTGTCGCCAGGTCCAAGAAAGTCAGCAGCAGAGATGGGCTCAGCGATATTCCAAACGCAGCGGCTGGCAGTAGTCAACGCAGTGCGGAGCGGTGGCAGCGTTAAAATCCGATATCGGCGGTGTGCAGCTCTTTGCTGAAGACACCGCGAGGAGCCGAATATGGGGTATATGTGAGAATCTGTGGGCAGAAAGTGAAGCGTGGCCGGGAGGTAAAGTTGGGCACCACGGCCTGCATCAACACATGCAGCGTACCATCGGTGGCCTGCGGGAGAAACGTTGGCTCAGATGTTGGGGGATCATCCTGCCGCCGCACTCAGAACAGCAGCAGCAGCGGTGCCCAGTGGCACGCATTGCCATTGCAGCCAGTCATGGGCTCCACACCACTCTGCAGAGGGAGCTGTTTCTCTATGACATCATCTGCCGGTCCAGATGATCCTGCTCCTCGCTACTCATGGCGCCAGCCAGTCGTTCAGCGAGGCGATTGCAAGAGACAACAGTATGCTACCAAAACCATCCTAAGGCTGCAGCAGTACTGACCGTGCTCCTGTCCAAAGGTTTTGGTAATTCAGTCACTCCCTTTACAAATGGTGGACTCTGCACCGTTCTAGGAAACTAATTGCCTTGTGCCGAGCCGCTCGATGGAGAGTTCCAAGCCGTAATTTCTTTCCAAAAACGGCAGTACCAAGCACTTCATAACATTGGTAGAACAGAAGGTGGGGTAGTCCTTGAGGTTATCGGTTTGTTCCAAGGTGCACGGCAGCGTGGACGTCTGGAGCTGTAACTTACGGTCGGCCGTACCATGTTCACTTTACGGCCCCACGGGTGAATGATGCTACAGGGCCAGGCACACCAAACACTTGGGACAGGAGACGCGCTTTCTCCTCTCCACTGTTGTCAAACTTGACTGCACCTGCTGACAATGTCGCCTCCTCCACCATCAGCCACCATCTCAGCCTCCACAAAGTACTGCTCCATCATACAACATGTTAGGGCACTGCGGTGTAACGCAGTTATACACCTGGAGCTTTGCCTCAGCGAATCACGAGAGTCCAACAGGGGAGGAAACTTGCTGCTCCGCGTCATGCAGCGAAGAGAAAATCGAATGTGTGCTTTCTCCGCGCCCAACTGCAAATCGGAGTGCCATTGGTGACAGGACCAATAGGAGGAACATGGTGTCCGCGCTAAGCACCGAGGAGGGACTGGGTCCATGCGCCCTGCATGGGCACGTGTTCAATTGGTTGTGAAAAAGGTTCCTGAAAAGTCTTCCACCGATCTGTCAGAACATTCTGAAAATGGCCAGGAAAATGTGCATGCACTTATATCCATTCGTACAAAGCAGGAACACCCTCCGTCGTGTGTGCAGCTGGCAGAACGGCCTCCCCCAACACGACTCTGATTGCGATGTTTCACCCGCTGGAATTCCAGCCTGCACATGTTGGACCCGACTGTTATGAACAGAGAACTAAGGCCATATAGATTTTTTTGATGATCAGCAGACAGGGAAGTACTCCCTGTGATAACTTTGATGTCAGCCAGTGCCAGTATGCGTGGACACATGCCGTTTGTTGAGGCGCGTTCAAGGAGGCGGAGTTAATTTGTCAGTCGCCAGGAAACTACGGATGAATATACGTCATTCCACTGCTTCATGTCCTGGAACAGATGCTATGAAAAATCTGTCTGGTGCAGAGGGAAGGAGACGTGGCAGATCTACATCTCGTGGCCCACATGAGTCTGGTGGGGACTGAAATGGAGGTGGAGGAGGAGGAATTGGAGCAGAAGCATTGTCTGGTGAAATGAGGGATTTTCTACCAGGTGGACAAAGAGAGGAGGAGGCAGGAGCAGCTGGAGAGAGGTGGATGGAGGATGAGGAAGATGGGCAGATGACCCCCAAGCCACCGTGCAGTATACAGTCGAAAAGGAGGCAGGGAAGAGCCCCTTGGCGTCTTTGATGCAGATGGGCCGCCAGCAGTGCCTTATTTGCCTGGTAGTGACAGGTCCGAATAGTCAGCACTCCGTCGAGGGTATGACTTCTGGCTCTACACCTATTGGACCTCGCTACCACGGGGCCAAAATGGGAGCTTTTTGCACAGCTAATTGAGAATGAAGACAAACTCAAATACATAGGGAAATCTCTCCATAATTAGTTGGCCGTGCCTGATGTGCCGGCATCGTCCCTCCCCTGGACAGTTCTGACGGGGGGTTCCTCAGCGCTCACGTACTACTGCCGTGGCTGCTGGGGGGAAATTGTGGGGCCATACGGTTTGAGGAGCCAGTAGAGTAACAGCTCCGATCAGTACGTATATCTAGTTGGAGTCATGATGAGCAGCTTCCTTTAACAGACTAGTGAGGAGGGCAGTCGCCAGCTGAGACGCGCAGGACCTGGAGCGAGCGAGTCCCTGAACAACAGAGTTGTGGTGGCCTACATTGTACAGCACTTTCACCTCTCATTTAGAAGATCGCTGGACTCTGGGCAGCCAAACGGTGTGTGGCCGCAATTTGCTGATTTGGTGGGAGAAGTGTCCTGCCCGGCCAGTATTGTGGCATCGGGAGGGGGCGTGGGGCGGGGGGGGGGGGGGGGGGCCTGGCGGGCGGGCGGGGGGAAAAAAGGGGGGGGCCCGGGGGCCCCGGGCCCCCCGAGGACCGCCTGATGGGCCCCCATCTGTGACAGTTTCTCCATCTGCCACCCAAACATCTTTACCAGGGACGGGGTTTTCCCCCACCTCAAGACTCTTCATTGGCCACTATGCCTAAGCCGCTGCGCTGTTGCGTTGCCGTGACATCCACACTTGTCATTGTGCCCGTCTACCCCATGCTGTGCTGGGCTGCTGCCTGTCCTCCACACTGTTCATTGTTCCACGCCTGACCTCATGCTGCTGCCGCCGTACCTCCGCTCTCAGTCATTGTGCCACTCTGTGGGGTTCTTCCTTTTTTGCCAGTCCCAAAAGCATTGTTCCCGCCTGACCCATATGTCCGCCTGGGCCCCCCACCCGTGTGATTGTGCCACTCTGTGGGTAATACTGTTTTGCCCCCCCTCCAGAAATTGTCTTGTGCCACTCCGACCTCATTGCTGCTGTTGTGCCTCCACACGTGTGATTGTTTCCACCTGTGGCCTAATCTGTTTTGTACCTTCCCGAATGCATTTTGCCAGCCGACCTCCTGCTTCTGCGTTGTGACCTCCCCCACTGTGTTTTGGCTACTCTGTGGCCTAAACTGTTTTGCCACCCCAGAATGTCTTGTGCCACGCCTGACCTCATACTGCTGCCGCCGTGAACTCCGCTCTCAGTCATTGTGCCACCTTTTGTTCCTCTGTTTTTCCCCCTCCAAATGTCATTTTGCCACTGCCTGCCCCTTTTGCTGTGGCTGCACCTTTCCCCCCACATTGGATAATTTAGGTTAAAAAACTGTGCTCATCTATTAAGAATCGCCCATTTTCGGGGTTCCTGTCATTTTTGGCCGCAGCAAATCAGTTAAGAAAAGAGCAGGGGGAGATGTGTGTGCGCGTCATTACTGGGGTGTGTAGGTTGCGATTGGCGGAAAAATCCAGACCTCGTTTTACAAAACCCCCTTCCCGTTCATATCATGCCCGGGTCTCAAGCATGGAATGGCTCTTTTTTGTCCAAACACTCAGGGGAATTTTTCATTTCTTCACAGAGAAACTCTACGTTACTGTATCCTTACAACTTGTTAGATAAGGGATTAAAGATTTTATTTTGGGTAGAGAATTTAAAAGGAGCTTACCCTGTAAAGTCAGGGAGGGAGCGGGGGGGGGGGGGAAATTTTGGGCATTTACAGCTTTGTTCATTGAGGCCCCTTGCACTTAAATGTAATACAAAAATTTTGTAGTCACCACAGTGAATGAAAAGGTCCAAAAATCCCTTTTTATATAATACTTTTACTATGTTTTTTTGCCTTTTTGCCCGCCCAGATTTGTTGATAGACCCCCTTCTTTAAATTTGAATCCACAATTGGGTTCCCAAAGGTGAATTGTAGTCCCAAAAAAAATACCTTTTTTTTTATCCGAAAAATTACAGATACTGTTTTTTCACTTTGACACACTACAGCTTTGTTCATTGAGGCACCTTGCACTTAAATGTAATCACAATTTTGTATCACCCATGAATTGAAAGGTGCCAAAAATACCTTTTTTTATCCGAAACTTTCAGATACGTGTTTTTTTTCCTTTTTGGGTAATTTTGCTGTGACATGCAGCTATACAACAGGTCCTTTATAAAAAAATTTTGTTTTAAAACAACATTTGTTCTTCAAAATTGTCAAGAGTGGCTCAGGGTAGGTGCGTCAGAAACAGAATAAGTGGGACACTTTTAATGAACATATTGAAAATACTTGTTTTTGAAAGATCTTTAAAAAGCTATCAACCCCTTATTGAGACAACCCATTTAATAAAATTTAAAAAAAGAGAAACAAAGACATGGGGGGTTCCACCCTATTTTAAAAATGTGTTTTCTAGAATTAAGCTACTAAAAAACTTGCATGTACAAAAAGCGAAAAAAAACCCCCTTAATTGACAAGGGGTACGAAAACTTGACCAATGTGGGTTATTCAAGGACATGGAGAATGGGCAGGGGACAGAGAAAAAGTACAGAGACATTTCCTCCACCGTTGAGTAAAATGAAAAAAAGAAGCCAAGAAAAAAGGGATATGGGTGGGAAAAGGCGTTAAACCCCCAGTATTTTCCAAATGAACTTAATTGGTCCCACTCAAAACGGAGGGGGAAGCCTACCCCGGACAGGACGAATGTCCAGTAAACTAAAATGGGTTGAAAACCCTTTTTCCGGGACTTTTTAATCTGGGTCAGCAGGTTTTGGGGTCTGCTGTGGCCCAGGGGCAGGATAGTCACTGTCCTGAAACTAAATGGGGTTTAAAGATCCTTTTTCCCGGGACTTTTTTAATTTGGGTGGTAAAAGGGGTTAATTCATACTGGTCCAAAGGGAAGTCATGCCAGTAAAATAAATTTTTTTGAAAGATCCTTTTTCCCCGGGACTTTTTAATCTGGGTCATCAGGTTTGGGGGGTCTGCTGTGGCCCCGGGCAGGGATAGTCAATGTCCATGAAATTAAAAAGGGGTTGAAAGACTCCTTTTTTTCCGCAATTTTTAATCGGGGTCTGCAGGTTTGGGGCCTGCTGTGGCCCAGGGAAAGGGTTTTTCAAATTCCCTGAAACAAAATGGGGTTAAAGACTCCCTTTTTTCCGGGACTTTTTTTAATCGGGTCATGCTTTGGGGGCCATGCTGTGGCCCAACAGGTAGGGCAATGTCCATTTAACTAAAAGGTGGTTTTAAAAACCCCTTTTTTTCCGCACTTTTTAATCTGGGGGGCATCAGGTTTGGGCTCTCGCGTCCCAAAAGGGGAAATTTAATGTCCATTCAATAAAAGAGTTCATATCATAGCCTTCTGCCATTTTTTAATTTGTTGGCATGCAGGTTTAAGGGGCATGCTTTGGGGCAAACAGGGATATGATGTGATTTT